>JAKRSK010005257.1:5000-75518 GCA_029891615.1 Natrix natrix natrix | reverse complement strand
TATCAATCAATCAGAATAGAGCTGGAAGAGGGACCTTGGAGGTCTTCTAGTCCGACCCCCTGCTCAAGCAGGAGACCCTAGAGCATTTCTATCAATCAATCAGAATAGAGCTGGAAGGGGCCTTGGAGGTCTTCTAGTCTAACCCCCTGCTCAAGCAGGAGACCGTAGAGCATTTCTATCAATCAATCAGAATAGAGCTGGAAGGGGCCTTGGAGGTCATCCAGTCCGACCCCCTGCTCAAGCAGGAGACCCTAGACCATTTCTATCAATCAATCAGAATAGAGCTGGAAGGAGCCTTGGAGGTCATCCAGTCCGACCCCCTGCTCAAGCAGGAGACCCTAGAGCATTTCTATCAATCAATCAGAATAGAGCTGGAAGGGGCCTTGGAGGTCATCCAGTCCGACCCTCTGCTCAAGCAGGAGACCCTAGAGCATTTCTATCAATCAATCAGAATAGAGCTGGAAGAGGGACCTTGGAGGTCTTCTAGTCCAACCCCCTGCTCAAGCAGGAGACCCTAGAGCATTTCTATCAATCAATCAGAATAGAGCTGGAAGGGGCCTTGGAGGTCATCCAGTCCGACCCCCTGCTCAAGCAGGAGACTCTGGACCATTTCAATCAATCAATCAATCAATCAATCAATCAATCAGAACAGAGCTGGAAGGGACCTCGGAGGTCTTCTAGTCCAACCCTCTGCTCAAGCAGGAGACTCTGGACCATTTCTATCTATCAATCAGAATAAAGCGGGAAGGGACCTTGGAGGTCTTCTAGTCCAACCACCTGCTAAGTTGAGCTTTGCCCCATTTCACGACTTTCCTTGCCGCAGTCGTTAAGTGAATCCTGGCCATTATTCAATGAGTCACCTGGCTGTTAAGCAAAGTTTTCCCCCTTGACTTCGCTCGTCAGAAGGTCGCCAAAGAGGAGGATCACGTTGACCCCCGGGACACCACGACCGTTGTAAATACAAGTCAGTTGCCGAGCGTCCGAATGTAAATCGTGCGACGACGGTCACAAGTGCAAAAACCGGTCACAAGTCCCTTTTTTTCAGCGCCATCGGGACTTTGGAACCCGTCACTAAGCGAAGTTGTAAGCCGAGGACTCTGCATAGCGTAAATAAATCAGATGGGGGGGAGAGAAAAAGTTGCTTAAACTCTGATCCGCACTTTTCCTAGTTTTTTAAAAAATTATTACTAGCTGATAACCTGGGTATGTATTTATCCCAATTTGGTATTAGAGGGAGCCCCCTTGTGGAGTACTGCGGAAGCCGTTACCATGGCAACTCCCCTGTGCTGCACGGCAGAAGCCATTTTAAGACACAACAGACTGTATCTTAACCGATAGTTGAATCCAAAACGCACACGATCCCTGTCAAAAGTACTGTGACTTGACTAGAGATATAATAGTCTATAGATATAATTCAGCCCTTTTCATTTTAGCGGCCCAGGCGTTCCAGAGTTATGCTGGAACACACACACACACACAGAGACCCCTCCACCCCTAAGGGGCTTTAGAGATGTCTTAACCCCACAGTATTTGTTTCCAGAGAGTAAGTCATCTGTGTACCAAGTTTGGATGAAATTGCTCAAGGCCTTCCAGAGTTAAGCTGAAACATACATACGTACACAGCCATTGTTTATATATATATTGTATAAATATATATGTTGTAATATATATATATGTTGTATTTGTGCTGATAAATAAATAAAGGGAGAATAGTATAGATCTATTTCAAGCTATTTAGCTCTCATCAGCTAGCCATACCCTTACTGGGATTTGAACCTGGGCTGTATTACATATTAGGCAGGAGTCTTAGCCACTAAGACGCAGGCTCTCCTCCTTATCAGCTGAGCCAGGGAAATAGGTATGTGTGTTACAACCCCTGGTATGCACAAATATATATGTTGTATTTGTGCTAATAAATAAATAAAGGGAGACTAGTATAGATCTATTTCAACCTATTTAGATCTCATCAGCTAGCCATACCCTTATATATATATATATATACACATACATACATACATACATACAACCCCAGACAATGGCCTTCTGTTTGATGGGCCTTCCTCCTCCTCTTTTTTTTGTTTTGTTGACAAAAGAGACGGGAGAAAAACACGCCATGGGTGGGTGGGAAAGTCTCCTGGCTTTCAACCAGCGTCTCGTCTTTTCTCGTGGGAATTCTCAGACCTCTCTATAAATAAAACAGCCAGATGTGGATCATCTTTTTCAGCATCCACAAAAAAAGACCTTGCACACTTGTTCCAGTGTTTGCAGATGTTTCCCCGGGCGAAGGGGGGAAGCTTTGGCCTTTTAAAGAAAAAAAGAGAAGAAGAATTACGTGTTTTAAGAAGAAAAAAAGGGGGGAAGGAGGAGGGGAGGCAAAGGGAGGAAACGGGAACACCGGGGAGGGGGGGAAATAATGCACGGATACTCAGCATTTCCATTCCTTTGAACGGCCGTTCGGAGTTACTCAGAAGTTATTCAGAGTTGAAGTTGTGATTTGAAGAGAAGCTTGAAGTGATTTTTTTTTCTTCTGGTTTTGAATATGTAGGTTTGTTTAGAAATTTTAGGTTTTAAAGGTTTTTTTTAAAGAAATATCTCGTTCAAATTCAATGAAGATCATCTATTACTCCTCTCTTTCTCCTTCTCTTCCTCATCCTTCTTCCTCGCCTCTCTTTCCCTCCTCCCTCCCTTCCCCTTCCTTCTTTCCTTCTCTTTTCCCTAATCTTCCTTTTCTTCTTCTTCCTTCCTTCTTTCTTCCTCTTCTCTGTTCTCTTTCTTTTCCCCTCCCTCTCCCCCTTCCTTCTTCCTTTTCCTTCTTTCTTCCCTAATCTTTCCTTTCCTTCTCTGTTCTCTAATCTTTCCTTCCTCCCTCCCCATCCCTTATTTCCTTTTCTTCTCCTTCCTCCTTTCATCCATCCATCCATCCTCCTTTCATGCTTTCTTCTTCCCTCCTTCCTTCCTTCCCTTATCTGTTTTCTAATCTTTCCTTCCTTCCTCTCCCCCTTCCTTCCTCTTTCCTTCTATCTTTCTCCCTTCCCTAATCCTCTCTCCCTTTTCTTTTTTCTTCCTTTCCTTTTTCCCTAATCTTCCCTTTTCTCCTTTCTTCCTTCTTTCCTTTCCTTCTCTGTTTTCTAATCTTTTCTTTCTCCCTCCCTCCCCATCATTTCTTTCTTTCTCTCCTTCTTTTCTCTCTCATTCCCTCTTTTCTTTCCTTTCCTTCTCTAATCTCTAATCTTTCTGTTCTCCCTTCCTCCCTTCTTCCTTTTCCTTCTCGCTAATCTTTCCTTCTTTCTTTCCTCTCTCCCCATCCCTTCTTTCCTTCTCTGTTCTCTAATCTTTCCTTCCTTCTTCCCTCCCTCCCCATCCCTTCTTTCCTTTTCTTCTCTCCTCCCTTCCTCCCTCCCTCCTCCTTTTCCTTTCTTTGCCTTCACGCCCCAACTCCTTACTTCTTTCCTCCCTCCCTCTCTCTCTCGTCGTCTCTTTTGAAGGTTTTGGGAAGCTTTCCAAACCCTTTTGCCAGTTCCAGCCACCTTCTAGGCTGCTGCCATTGTGCTGAGACCAGATCCGAGGCCCCAGGACAGATTTCTGGAGCGTGTCTGGCATTTGGGGGAAAGTCTAAAAAAAACAAAAAACCCTTTTGGAGGGGAGGAAAGGTTTGGCTCTTCCAAACCCAGCCACTTTGGGGCAAAACTGGGATATTCTCGGCCGGGGTAGTTTAGAAAATGTGAAACCAATCTTTGCATTAAACTTCCCTGCTTTCATTTTCACTCTGAAACTGCCAGGGGAAAAAAAATACCTGTGTTTTTGTGGACCCAGCTTTAAAATTCGTGACAACGTGCAACTTTTCTGGACCACAGCCACTCTCCACTTTACCTCTCCTGCCCGGGAGCTCTAGTTTGCCACCTAGAATTGCAGACAGTAAGAATTGGGAGGGACTTTGGAGGTCATCTAGCCCAACACCAACACCACCCCCCAGATCAGGATCCATTGCTAGAGGGAGTGTCATAAATCAATTCAGACTACGTATATGGGGATCTTTCTGGCTGATCTGCCAAAGTGCAAAGCAAGCCCAAAAAAAGGGGGGGGAGGAGAAGGAGAAGAGGAGGAGGAAGTAGAAGAGAGAAGGAAGATGATGGAGGAAGGGGAGGAGGAAAGGGAAGATGATGGAGGAGGAGGAAAAGAAAAAGAAAAAAGAAGAAGAGAGAAGGAAGATGATGGAGGAGGAGAAGGAGAGGAAGAGGAGGAGGAAGAAGAGAGAAGAAATAAGATGGAGGAGGGGGAGAAGGAGAAGAAGGAGGAGGAGGAGGAAAGGGAAGGAAGATGATGGAGAAGAAGAAGAGGAGAGAGAAGATGGAGGAGGGGGAGGGGGAAAAGAAGAGAAGGAAGATGATGAGGAGGGGGAGGAGGAGGAGGAGAAGAAGAAGAAGAAGAAGAAGAAGAAGAAGAAGAAGAAGAAGAAGAAGAAGAAGAAGAAAGAAAAGATGATGAAGGAGGATGAGAAGAGGAAGAGAAAGGAAGAAGACAAAAGAAATGGAGGAGGAGGAGGAGAGAGAAAGAAGATGATGGAGGAGGGGGAGAAGAAGAAAAGAAGGGAAAGTTGGAGGAGGAAAGGGAAAGAAGATGATGGAGGAGGAGGAGAAGAAAAAGAAAAAGAAGAGAAGGAAGTTGATGGAGGAGGGGGATGAGAAGAAGAAGGAGAAAAAGAGGAGGAGGAAAGGAAGGAAGGTGGTAGAGGAGGAGGAGAAGAAAAAGAAAAAGGATAAGAGAAGAAGAGAAGGAAGTTGATGGAGGAGGGGGAGGAGAAGAAGAAGGAGAAAAGAAGGAGGAGGAGGAAAGGGAAGGAAGGAAGAAGACCCACCTAGATCGCTTGCTTATCCACACAACAAGCCGAGTTGACTTTCCAGAGCCTGGCTTGGCCCGATACAGGTTGATTTTTTGGGGGAAACACGGAAGGATTTGTGGAAAGCCAGGAGACCTTCTGAGGAGTTAGCAAATTCCAACCTTTTTTTCTCTTTTTGGGAGAAGCCCAAGTGAAACAATTGGAACATCACTCTGTGAATTTATCGCCTTTCCTTCGCTCTCTGCAGATTTCACATTTGCTGATCATCCATCACACATTTTTTTTGGGGGGGGGGGATTTTGTTGGCCAAGACCCTCTCAACCCCCGGAGGGAAGAAATCTGGACGGAGAGCAAGAAAGACCTCCAAATTCCTTTGGCTGAATGAAAAACACAGTCAGGAGGAGAGAGAAATGGTCGCCCGGCCAAGAGACACACATCCCCAGCATCTACCGGTTCCTTCAAAACTTTGCTTTCCAGGGAAACAAACCAGATTTGTTTGAAGCTGGCCAACATCAGCCATGGGAGCGGAGAACACAACCATGTTCTGGAGAGAGGTCCAGCTAAGAGATGTTGACCCCAGGACGGACCATCTGTTGTGGCCTCCTGAAGCTCAGCATGGAAGGAGTCTCCTTCTTGGACCTGCCCTCAATTAATTCCTAGTTTTCTCCTACTCTTCCCCCCTGCCCCAAAAGTGCTTTCCCCGCTCTCGTTTTGAGCATGGATGGAGTCCTGGAATGTAGAAAACCCAACGGATTTGTTGCAAAATGTTGAACGTAGCCAGCTATGATGGTTGGTGTAGGTCCAAATTAGCCATCAACTGATCTCTGATGGAATCACGATAGATGATGGATAGATACGGTAGGTAGGTAGGTAGGTAGGTAGGTAGGTAGGTAGGTAGGTAGGTAGGTAGGTAGATGATAGATAGATAGATAGATAGATAGAACGATAGAACGATAGATAGATAGATAGATAGATAGATAGATAGATGATAGATAGATGATAGATAGATAGATAGATAGATGATAGATTAGATAGATGATAGATAGAAGATAGATAGATAGATAGATAGATAGATAGATAAATGATAGATAGAAGATAGATAGATAGATGATAGATAGATGATAGATAGATATAGATAGATAGATAGATAGATAGATAGATAGATAGATAGATAGATAGATAGATAGATGATAGATTAGATAGATGATAGATAGAGAGATAGACATAGAGAGAGAGATGGAGAGATATAGGATAGCTATATAGAGAGGTAGAGGAATGGATGGATGGATGGATAGATGATGGATGAATGATAGATTAAATATAGATAGATGTTAGATTAGATAGATGATAGAGAGATAGACATAGAGAGAGAGATGGAGAGATATAGGATAGATATAGAGAGGTAGAGAGAGGGATGGATGGATAGATGATAGATGAATGAGATTAAATATAGATAGATGTTAGATAGATGATAGATGATAGATAGATAGATAGATAGATAGACATAGAGAGAGATGAAGAGATAGAGATAGATAATATGTAGAGAGGTAGTAGAGACAAGGATGGATGGATAGATGATAGATAGATAGACATAGAGATGGAGAGATATAGATAGATATATAGAGAGGTAGATAGCGACAGAGGGGTGGATGGATAGATAGATGATAAATGATAGATAATAGGTAGATAGATAAATAGATGATAGATGGATGATAGATTAAATAGATAGATGATAGGTGGATGGATAGATGACAGATTAGATGATATAGATGATAGAGAAATAGACATAGAGATGGATATAGAGAGGTAAATAGAGACAAAGGGATGGATGGATAGATGATAGATGATAGATAGATAGATAGATAGATAGATAGATAGATAGATAATAGATAGATACAATAGAAAACTAAATACAATGGAAAACTAGATACAATTAAAAACAATACAATAAATGGATAACATAGTTAAATGCAATATAAATAGGTAAATCCGTAAAACAGACATAATATAGAGATTTGTAAATAGTATTGATAGAGAAATATGATAAATGCAATACAAAGAAAAATTCAAAGGATGAATACAAGGTAATAGATTAGACAGACAGACAGACAGAAAGACAGGGGGGAGAGAGAGAGAGAGAGAGAGAGAGAGAGAGAGAGAGAGAGAGAGAGAGAGAGAGAGAGAGTGAGTGAGTGAGTTCACCTAGAAAAAGAAAGATGCTCCATTCAGAGCATATTCTGAATTTTGCAAATCCTCTCTTCCCAGTCTGGATTCACTTAGGGGTCCCACATAAACTGTGGCAAGTCGTACATCGCCCCTTCCAAAGTACACATCCGTCGTCATCAGCCCAACTTCGGCTGCCTGCGGAAATCTCTCCCATTCTTTTGCTCCCCTCGGTTGCCATTTTTTTCCACGGTGTGCCGTTTGATTCTGGAAATAAGAGAGCAGGGGGTCCCCATCACCCCCGGAGGGGATTAAATCTTGTGCATCTCTGGCTAACCCTAAGCTGGAAACGGATTCAGAGGCGCTTGATTCTGAAAGGTTGCGTGTTCGAATCTGGACGAATGGACTCCGAGTTCCAGGAGTCCACTCGGCGAGGCCCTGGTTTTTAATTTTGGAGCTGGCTGACGAGAATAATAAAATGACAAGTCCCCTTTGTAGTTTTTGTGCCCGTCTTATGCCAGCCGAGACGGAGGCGCTGTTTAGGTACCACAGATTTTAATTTCCTGCCAAGATATTTGGAGATAAAATTGGATTCTTTTCCCCCCAGAGAGAATCAAAATTTCATACAGCATTCTCACATCTGTCATTCCCAATGCGAATAGTCCTCAATTTACGACCCCCAATGGAGCCCCCAAATTTTGTTGCCAAGCGAAACATTTTATCGAGTGAATTTCGCCTCGTTTTACGACCTTTCTTGCCACCACCGTTAACGCGAATTGCTGCAGCGGTTCAATCTGTCGCATGGTCGTTAAGCGAACCCAGCTTCCCCGTTGACCTGGCTGGCCAGAAGGTCTCAAAAGGGTTTTGTGTGACCGTCATAAATATGAGTCAGTTGCCAAGCGGCTGAAGTTTACGTGATCCCGGGGAAGCTGCAATGGTCATAAGTGTGAGAACTGGTCCTTAAGTTACTTTTTTTAACAGAGTAGTGTAAACTTGGTAGGATAATATTATAGAAGGTATGGGGAAAATTGGTGATTTTTAAGGAAATATTAAGAAATTTTGGAAGGTTTGGAAGTATTGTATTTATAGAGTGTATGATTTTTTTTTTAGTTGAGGTGTGGTATTTGGGTTGAAAATGTTAAATAAATATTAGGAAATGTTGTTGTGTGGTTAATAGTGAAAGTTGGAGGGAGGGGAGATAGGGTAGGAGATTATGGAAGAATATTTTATGTAATGAGGTTGAGTGGTAAAGAGAGGTAGAATGGTGTGGAGTGAAGTGTGAGGGAGGTGGGTAGGTTGGTAGAGGGTGGGTGTTGTGGGGGGGTGGGGGGAAGAGAAGAAGAGATGGGGTTGTTTTTTGGTTAAGGGAATAGGGGGGGGGGGAATGGAATGGGTAGGGAATTTTGGGGGTGGGTTGGGTTGTAATAAAAAGAATGGTTGTTTATGGAATTTAGTATGTGGTGAATAATTGGGGAATAAGGGAAGGAGGGTTATGGGTGTTGGTTGAAAGTTGGTGAGTTGGGATGTATATAAATTTATTTGGATGATGGATAGTATGATTAGGAGATGGTGTGGGGGAGAAAGGGGGGTAGGTATTTTGTGATGTTGGTTTAAGGGGTGAATGGGTGGGAAGATAAGGAAAAAATTAAATTATAAGAAGAGAAGATAAAAAAAAAAAAATGTTATATAAAATGTATAAAAAAGAAAAGGTTGAAATGAAAAATGGGTGTGTGGTATGGGAATTGTTGGGTGGGGGTGAGATGAAATTGTTAGAGGTTTGTAAGAAATCCGTCCATCAGCCAAAAAAGGATTCCTGTCTTTCGTGTGTGCGGTGCACACAACCGAAAATATGTGCGAGGTAGGGAGAGGATGAGGAGGGGGCTTGTGTCTGTGAGAGAGAAGAGTTATATATATATATTAATTTAACTCGCAAAAGGGACCGAGTTACGTCCAAATCGCAGCGTTTGGCGTTGCAAAACTAGCAAATTTTGACATGGTTGGGTGGGTTTTTTGGGGGGGGAGTGGTTTTTTTTTTTGAGAGGAGGGGGGGGAGGTGAAGAAGGCATGCAGTGAGAGGGGAGGGGGCTGCAACCGTGAAGAGGAGAGGATGGACGTCGTGTTGGCCGCCTCGCTCAGTCGCTGAAAAAGGATTTTGTGTTTTTGTTTTTACGACGCTGTGCAGGATAAGACACGGTATTTGCAAGATGCGAGGAAGAGCGGAGGGGCTTCGCGCGTTGGTGCTTTGGTGGCTGGTGGTCTGGATTGGGGGGCGCCCCCCGGCTTCCGCGCTGCACTATCGGTACCTCTGGAGGAACTGCCTCCCCTGCTACCGGGGGCAGGCGGGGGACGGCGGGGGACGCTCGGAGAGCAGGCCAGGTGAGTGAGCTCCTGCGGAAAACCCGAGCGGGCTATGCTTACAGAATAAGAGAATAACAGAGTTGGAAGGGACCTTGGAGGTCTTCTAGTCCAACCCCCTGCTCAGGCAGGAGACCTTAGACCTTTTCAGACAAACAGTTGACTGGCCTTTTCTTAAAAACCTCCACTGATGGAGCTTTCACAACCTCTGGTGGCAAGTTGTTCCACTGATTCATTGATTTGGGATTATAGAATTAGAGAGTAACAAGAGCTGGAAGGGACCTTGGAGGTCTTCTAGTCCAACCCCCTGCTCAGGCAGGAGACCTTAGACCTTTTCAGACAAACAGTTGACTGGCCTTTTCTTAAAAACCTCCACTGATGGAGCTTTCACAACCTCTGGTGGCAAGTTGTTCCACTGATTCATTGATTTGGGATTATAGAATTAGAGAGTAACAAGAGCTGGAAGGGACCTTGGAGGTCTTCTAGTCCAACCCCCTGCTCAGGCAGGAAACCCTATGCCTTTCTGTACAAATGTCGGTCCAATCTCTTCTTAAAAACCTCCATTGATGGAGCATTCACAACTTCTGGCGGCAAGTTGTGCCCACTACTTAAATTGTGAGAAAATTCCTCTTTCATTCCAGCTTGCTTCTCTCCTGGATTAGTTTCCATCCATGGTTTCTTGTCCTGCCTTCTGGTGCTTTGGAGGATGGGGTGACACCCCCCCCTTCTTTGGGGCAGCCCCTCAAATATTGGAGCAGGGCTATTAGGTCATACCCCCGCCCCTACATACACACAAACACACCCAAGGCAGTTGTGAGTCTCTTGTAACATCAGCGCAAGGAAACACGTACGGGATGGAATGTTGTTGGGTGAACGGAATGGGGCTAAAAACGAATATCGAGGTTTAGAGTTAGTGTTCTTGAGGTCATCTAGTCCAGCCCCTGCTCAGTTCAGGAATTGGAACAAAAAAAAGAGAGGAAAAAGCTGCGTCTGTATGCACATTGGAGGTCAACTCAACACTTTGGCCCTAGTCAGATTTTTGGGTCCAATTACTCACAATTCAGGGGTTTTATATAAATAAAAGAATATAGATCAAATAACTGAAGAGGACAAAGAGTTAATGAGAAGAAAGAGGGGCGGGGGAAGGAAATAGAAACTCAGATGACACACTATCAAATGAAGGAGTGGGAAAATAGAAAGGTATTAATATACAAATATACGTTTAAAAGGATGATATATGTGTAACTATTAAACTGGAAAATAAATGGTGGAAGAGGGAATTTAAGATGGTTATCTAAATACAGAACGGGGCTTCCTCAAACGCCACCCGGAAAATACACCAGGTTGAAGAGGAAAATATGTAAGCACAACAATGGAAAGAGGGAATGGAGAAAGATAGGAAGGAGAGGAGAAAGGAGAGGGAAAGAAGAAAGGGAAAAGGAGAGGAAGAAATGGAGGGGAAGTAAGAGTAGGAGAGAGGGAAGGGAAGGGAAGAAGAGGGGAGGACTGGAGGAGAGGAAGTAGAGAAGGGAAAGGAGAGGAGGGAAGGAGAAAGAGAAGAAGGGAGGGAAGGAAAAAAAGGGAAGGAAGAAAAAGAAGAACAAAACAAAGATGGGTGTATGGAATGGTAGAAAAGATTATATTTTTAATTTTAGGAGGAGGAAGAAATAGTTATAAACGTTATAAGACAACACATATGATTAATAATAGCTATGAGACTGTATAGATGAGAAATAAAAATAAAAAAAATTCAGGGGTTTTAATAGGGCGATTAAAATGTTGCAAGACCTGAGAATCGGATCTTCCTGAGATGTTTAGCTTCAGTTTTCCTTCACCAAAGGCCGCCTTCAAACAGAGGCCAGACGGTCCCCCGCCTGAGGGGGGGGTTGGACTAGATGCCCTCGCGGGTCCCTCCCGCTCATTTTTGCCGCCCAAAGCTAGAGATGGGAAAGAGGGATTTTTTTTAAAAAAAACCGAACAAACCCAGAACTTCCAAAGTGTCTTTGGAGAAGACGAATGCAAATATTTCCCTGCAGGATGCAAAACCTTAACTTTCGGTGGACTGGAACGCCTTCCTTGATTTGAGTTTGAAAGGAGACGCTTGGCAAGAGACAGGGCGGGCAGGCGGGCAGCCAAGTGGGGCAGCAAGCCAGATGTTCAATTCCAGTTGTGGGGCAGCGTGGGGAGCTAAACAAAACAGAAAGGAGGAAACACACCACAGTTTGCTGTCTTTAACTAGATGTGTCGGCACAGAAACAAAGAAGGAACAAAATTGATCAACTAAAGAATGTTTTTGCATGGTTTCCTGTTGGGGGAAAAAAAAAAAACCCCAATCCATCCAAGGATGCTCAGTTTCCTTTTCTTTAATAAGTGATCCTAATTTTTTTTCCAAAGAAAGCAAAGGGAAGGGAAAGGAGAAGGAGGGAAGAATGGAGGATAAAAGAGGAGGCAGGAAGGAAGGAAAGACAGAAGGAAGGAAGGAGGGAGGGAGGAAGGAAAGAAGGAAGGGAGTAAAAGGGAAAAATAAAAGGAAGAGAGGGAAGATAGGAAGGAAGGAAGGAGGGCAAAGTAGGAGGAAGGAAGGAAGAAGGGAGGGCAGGAGGAAAGAAGAATGGACAGTAGAGAAAAAGGGAGGGAGGGAGAAGGAAGGAAAGAAGAAAAAGGATGGACAGTAGAGAAGGAGGGAGGGAGAGAAGGAAGGGAAGAAGGGAAGGAGGAAAAGGGGAAAGGAGAAGGAAGAGAAGGAAGATTGGAAGGAAAAGAAGGGGAAAGTAAGAGAAGGAAGGGGGGAAGAAGGGAGGGAAGGAGAAAGGAAGGATGGATACTAGAGAAGGGGAGAAGGAAAAAAGGATAGGCAGTAGAGAAGGAGGGAGAGAAGGAAGGAAAGAAGGGAAGGAGGAAAGGGGGAAAGTAGAAGGAAGAGAAGGAAGATTGGAAGGAAGGAGAAAGAAGGAAAATGAAAAGGAAGGAAGGAAGGAAGAAGGGCAAAGTAGAATGAAGGGAGGGAGGGGGAAAAAAGAGGCAAGGAGAAAGGAAGAAGGGAGGGAGAGAAAAGGAAGGAAAAAGAAAAAAGAAAAGAGGGAGGAAGGAAGGAAGTATAGGAAGGGAGGGAGAGAAATGAATTAAAGGAAGGAAGAGAGAAGGAAAGAAAATAAAGAGTCTTTTTAACAGCAATCCCATTTATATTTCTTGGATTACAACACAATCCCCCCCACATAATCTACCCTGATTAAACCCTAAAGCCACACATCATAAATTCATTTCCCCCCCCAGCAAAAAACTCCCTAAGGGCCTTCGAGTCACTAATAAATATAATTAATATTCTTTCTTTAATCAAGTAAGTCAATTTTGCCACCTTTCATAATTTTGTCATCTTCCTTCTCCATTTCTCCATTTCTGCGTATTCCAGAGATTTGATTTGGAAGCTATACATTTCTTTTCTTTCCCCTTCCCCCCTCATTTCTCCACGTTTGCCAATTTTCCTTGGTGCCGAAAGCCAAATTAATAGATTTATGCGAGGGTTGCAAAAATATGTCCCCAAACAATGCTGGGTTAATGTAGTGCAAGCCGTACTTCTAAAACCTGAAATATGTTCACAATTTATAATTCACCCGTTTGGCCTCCTCAACAAACCGACACGAACAAGCGTGACTTAAACCACAGTATGTCATTTGTTATGTTTTCTGAGATTGGGTTTGTTTACTGTTTAGAAGAAATATTTGCCATTGTTGTTAGCTTTCTTTTTTTTAAAAACTTACAAAAATATTTTTTTAAAATTTTTTGTAGCTAATCTACCGAAAGGGGACCCCCCCCCCCAAAAAAAAGCCCAAGAGAGTTGACAACATTGTAGAATTTTGGAATTGACCCAAATTGGGAGAGCAAAAAAATAAAATAAAATAGACTTGGAAATTTATTTTATGGACGGGGCACAAAATTAATCCAGACGGTTTTCCCCAAGCTCGTTGTTTTTCATAGTAGGCCAAGTTAAAAATAAATAAAATACAAATAATTTCTGGCTAGACATCCCATCTTGCTTGTAACTGGCTGTGTTCCTACATTCTGGATGGACATTCTCGGTGGTGACATTTCTTAGCAGTAGCAAAAAAAAATCAAGAATCTGGTAGCATTTTTTATTCTCCAAAGGAGAAATATATCAATTAGAATAGATCTGCGAATTACCACAAAAATATACGTAAGGCCGCCTGAAAAGGCGTGTCCCCTCCTAACCATACCAACCGGCTCCGAATCCAATGGCCATGTCCATTTTGCCAGAGGTGTGGAAGGGACTTTGGAGGTCTTCTAGTCCAGCCCCCTACTCAAGCAGGAGATCCTAGACCATTTCAATCAATCAATCGATCAATCAATGAGAATAGAGCTGGAAGGGATCTTGGAGGTCTTCTAGTCCAACCCTCTGCTCAAGCAGGAGACCTTAGACCATTTCAATCAATTAATCAGAATAGAGCTGGAAGGGACCTTGGAGGTCTTCTAGTCCAACCCCCTGCTCAAGCAGGAGACCTTAGACCATTTCAATCAATTAACCAGAATAGAGTTGGAAGGGACCTTGGAGGTCTTCTAGTCCAACCCCCTGCTCAAGCAGGAGACCTTAGACCATTTCAATCAATTAACCAGAATAGAGCTGGAGAGGACCTTGGAGGTCTTCTAGTCCAACCCCCTGCTCAAGCAGGAGACCTTAGACCATTTCAATCAATCAACCAGAATAGAGCTGGAAGGGACCTTGGAGGTCTTCTAGTCCAACCCCCTGCTCAAGCAGGAGACCTTAGACCATTTCAATCAATTAACCAGAATAGAGCTGGAAGGGACCTTGGAGGTCTTCTAGTCCAACCCCCTGCTCAAGCAGGAGACCTTAGACCATTTCAATCAATTAACCAGAATAGAGCTGGAAGGGACCTTGGAGGTCTTCTAGTCCAACCCCCTGCTCAAGCAGGAGACCTTAGACCATTTCAATCATTCCATCAATCAATCAGAATAGAGCTGGAAGAGACCTTGGAGGTCTTCTAGTCCAGCTCAAGCAGGAGACCCTAGACCATTTCAATCAATCCATCAATCAATCAGAATAGAGCTGGAAGGGACCTTGGAGGTCTTCCAGTCCAACCCCCTGCTCAAGCAGGAGACCTTAGACCATTTCAATCAATCCATCAATCAATCAGAATAGAGCTGGAAGAGACCTTGGAGGTCTTCTAGTCCAGCTCAAGCAGGAGACCCTAGACCATTTCAATCAATCCATCAATCAATCAGAATAGAGCTGGAAGGGACCTTGGAGGTCTTCTAGTCCAACCCCCTACTCAAGCATGAGACCTAAACCATTTCAATCAATCAATCAGAATAGAGCTGGAAGGGACCTTGAAGGTCTTCTAGTCCAACCCCCTGCTCAAGCAGGAGACCTTAGACCATTTCAATCAATTAACCAGAATAGAGCTGGAAGGGACCTTGGAGGTCTTCTAGTCCAACCCCCTGCTCAAGCAGGAGACCCTAGACCATTTCAATCAATCAAACAGAATAGAGCTGGAAGGGACCTTGGAGGTCTTCTAGTCCAACCCCCTGCTCAAGCAGGAGAAGTTAGACCATTTCAATCAATCAATCATCAATCAATCAGAATAGAGCTGGAAGAGACCTTGGAGGTCTTCTAGTCCAACCCCCTGCTCAAGCAGGAGACCCTGGACCATTTCAATCAATCAATCAATCAATCAATCAATCAATCAATTAATCAGCTTTTTCCAAAGCCTCAATATGGTTTTTTTGTAACGGGCGGACTCGATTCCCTATTCAAAAATAGAAGAATTTAAGATTTCTCGTTTGGAAAAGATGCTGTGGAATTCCTCCTATTCCCCCCCCCCCTTTTGTTTTGTTTTGTGAGGTTTTCTCTGGCGTTTGACACCAGAGACAATCACGTGCGGAGTGGGGAGCTGGCCGGCGCGGCTGCCGAGCGGAGTTTTTGTCCCGCTTCCATCTTGTTTCCTTTCCAGAGGTTGACGAGTGCCAAACTCACAACGGGGGCTGCCAGCACAGATGCGTCAACACCCCGGGGAGCTATCACTGCGAGTGCCAGCCAAGGTTTCGTCTCCACGCGGACGGCAGGACGTGTCTCCGTGAGTCTCGGCACGGTCTTCCGAGCATCTCCTGCAAGGCATGATGGGAAAATCCCGCGGAGGGAGGGAGACCCTCTCTTGTTAAGGCCTCGTGGCTGCTGCTTTGCGTATGGAATCTCTTCCTTTGGAGTGCGCATGGGAGAACTCGAGCCATGGTTAGAAGGGAAGGGTAGCAGGGGTGAAATGCTACCGGTTCGGGCCAATCCGCCCAAACCGGTAGCAAAAAAATACTTTAAAAAGTTTTTAAAAACCCGTTTCAACAATCGCACATTGCGCAGCTGAGCTTTGGAACTTTTTTTTTAACTTTTAAAGTATTTTTTTTAAACTACAGGTTCTCTGGAAAAGCAGGAGTGGGGGGGGGGTGTCCATTTTTGCTCCCAGTCAGCTTCGCTGTAGCCTGTTAAGCAAAGAACGGAGGGGGGGTACTGAGAAAGAAAGAGAGAAAGAAAGAAAGAGAGAGAGAAAGAAAAAGAGAGAGAGAGAAGGAAAGAAGAAAGGAGGGAGGGAGGAAGGAGAGAAGAGAAAAAGGGAGGGGGGAGGGATAGAAGGAGGAAAAAGAAAAGGGGAGAAGAAGGAGAGAAGAATGGAGGAAGGAGAGAAAAGAGAAAAAGGGAGGGGGGAGGGATAGATGGAGGAAAGAGAAAAGGAAAGAAGTGAGGAAAGAGGGAAGAATGGAGGAAGGAAGGAGAGGAGAAAAAAGGGAGGGGGAGGTATAAATGGAGGAAAGAGAGAAAAGGAAAGAAGAGAGGAAGGAGGGAAGAATGGAGGAAGGAAGAAGAGAAGAGAGAAAATGGGAGGGGGAGGGAGGAAAGAGAGAAAAGGAAAGAAGAGAGGAAGGGAAAAATGGAGGAAGGAAGGAGAGGAGATAAAAAGGGAGAGGGGAGGTATAAAGAGGAAAGAGAGAAAAGGAAAGAAGGGAGGGAAGAATGGAGGAAGGAAGGAGAGAAGAGAGAAAAGGGGAGGGGGAGGGATAGATGGAGGAAAGAGAAAAGGAAAGAAGAGAGGAAGGAGGGAAGAATGGAGGAAGGAAGGAGAGGAGGAAAAAAGGGAGGGGGAGGTATAAATGGAGGAAAGAGAGAAAAGGATAGAAGGAGGGAAGGATGGAGGGAGAAAGGAAGAAGAAGAAGAGGGAAAGAGGAAGGAAGCAAGGAAGGGAGGGAGGGAGGGACAGAGGGAGGGAAGAAAGGGAGAAAAGGGAACGAGGGAGGAAAGAATGGAAGGAAGGAAGGACAAAAGGAAAAGGTAGAAAGCAAAGGAAAGTTTTTCTGGCAGAGGGGAGGTTAAAAGCTCACTCTCCTGGCTCCTAACCCAATAACACCTTTTCCCGAAGGAAGAAATCTGAACAGATGTGAAGTTTTTGCCTTTCTTCGCCTGAATTTTGGCTAAAAAGCGACAGTCCCAAATCAAGATATTCAATGTCGATCAGTCCTGGTTTTTCTGCCCTCCCTCCCCCTCTTCAGCTTCCATTCTCAGTCTGTCTGGTTGTTGTTTTTCTTTTAATCTCTTGCCAAGACAAAACTTCTGGTCCTCATTATGTGTCCCGGGTTGGAATTTCCTTAGTGTCGCGGTCAACGCAAACGAAATGCATACATTTTGGCCAACGCAGTTTGGGGAAAAAACATCAGATGGTTCAGATGGGGTGAGCATCTTTTTTCGGGGTGGGGGATGTAGAGAAATTATCCAGTGGGAAAGCTGCAACATTTCAGGAGACAAAAGCAGCCTAAAGTCTAAATTTAAGACGGAAAAACACCGAATCTTTGCCAAATCTTCTGGTTTTCACTGCCACGGGTGACAACTCCGATTGTTTTTAATTTCTTCGATGCCCGCCTGATTTTTATTGATGTAAAATCTCTCTCTCTTTTTTTTCCCCGTTTTGGGCCCTTCAATGGAAGAACGGCTAATCCAATTGTGGGAAGGCAGCTTCCGTGTTTTCAAATAACTCGATACCTTTAAAAACAAATCCCATATTGGAATTCAATTCAGAAAAAAACCCCAAACCTTTCCTAGCTGCAATTTAATGCATGGATTTGTACCACGTCTAAAATTTCGAGTTTGTCTACTTGCAGAAGTGGCATTTTTGCAAGAGGGAAAAGCAAAGGGGAGATTTGCTAGTGTGTGTTGAATTTATTATCATTTTATTCTGCGGTTTATAGTGAGTGGATCGTTGGGAGTTTAGCAGGTTATTTTTTTTTTGTCTGTCACGATTTTAGAAACATCTGACATGCAAACACACAAGGGGAGGGTTGTGTGAAAGCGACTGGTTGTGGATCAGAAGAGGGGAGCGGAAAAGATTTGGGCTACAAATGCTTCTAGTTTTGCATGGTTCAAATTTGGCTTTTGGCCACATCTGAGGAAAGAAAAAGAAAGGAAGGAAGGAAGAAAGAAAGAGAAAAGAAAGAAAGAAAATAATATGGAAGAAAGAAAGAAAGTGAAAGAAGAAAATAAATGAAAGAAAATGAAAGAAAGAAAGGAGGAAAGGAATTAAAGAAAGAAAAAGAAAAGAAAGAGAAAGAAGGAGGGAGGGAAGGAAGAAAAAAGAAGAAAAAAGGAAGGAAGGGAGAAAAAGAAGAAGGGAAGGGAAGGAAGGAAGGAAATACAGAATAAAAGTTGGAAGTGTCCTTAGAGAATAACAGAGCAGGAAGGAAGAAAAAAGGAAGGAAGGAAATACAGAATAAAAGAGTTGGAAGGGTCCTTGCAGAATAATAAAGCTGGAAGGAAGGATGGACGGATGGAAGGAAGGAAGGAAAAGGAAAAAGGGAAGGGAAGGAAGGAAGGAATAAAAAAGGAAGGAAGGAAATACAGAATAAAAGAGTTGGAAGGGTCCTTAGAGAATAACTGAGCTGGAAGGAAGGAAGGAAGAAAAGGAAAAAGGGAAGGGAAGGGGAAGGAAGGAAGATAACTTTAAGATAGGTGGACCAACTCCCAGAATTCCTGGCTAGCGTAGGGTTCGCTGGGGAATTCTGGGAGTTGAAGTCCACCCAGTTATGAGAAACTCTGTTGGAACACTGTTTTTCTACGGTTAAAATTCTTTGAACAAGTAAAGGCTCAGCTTCCTTGTGACGTGGATTTAAAGAAATGGGTTTTATTGCTCTGGGACTCCCATCTCCCATCGAGGGCAAACAGAAGCCTCTGCTTGTTATGCATGGATCCACCTGTTGGACTCCCGCCTGGCTGGTGTGGAGCTGTGGCTGCACCGGTTGGACTTCTACCTGGGTAACCCTTTTTTTTAAAACTCCCTCTCTCTAGCTGGCAACCCCTGTGCCATCAACAACGGAGGTTGCGAACACGATTGCGTGCAGCTCAGCTTCTCCCACCACCGATGTCAATGCCGGCCAAATTACCAGCTGAAAGAGGATGGCAAACACTGCGTGGGTGAGTCTTCCCCCCCCAAAAAAAAACCTCTCGAAGCCCCCCCCCCAAAACCTAATAATAATAATAATAATAAAACGATATATGGGTCAATGTTACACATCTGCTTGGTTTTGCGAAGCCATCATTCTTTTTAGATTTATAGTCGTTCCCCTCTGCCGGATAGACAGAGACAAAATCACTGCAGTGCATTGAGGACTAGAATGATGAAGGCAAATATTTAAAGCGGAACGAGCTGGTGCTCCCTTCCCGCTCGTTCTTGGTGTCCTTTTGGTAGGGTCTCTGCAGAGTCTAATGTGTTTTTTTTTTAATTACATGTTCCTCTTCGTTTTTTCCGCCGCAAACACAACGTGTAAAATTAAACGTGGATTCCCTTTGTTGTAAGGAGTGCATTTCTTGGCACCACACTTTTCTCCTCCGGGTTCCTTGTGAGGAAAGCTACACAAACACACCCACACCGCTACACACAAACACACACAGAGGTACGCACACCCAGTTCTACAAAAGGGTTGCAAATTGTCCCAAATGTGGATCGGCAACAGGATGGAGAAAAGAAGATTGCAAAATCGGGCGGTGCAGTTGAGTTGAATAATTTGCAATAAACAAACCATGGTTTAGGCACACTTAGGGATTCTGATTCTGGTCTGGCTCCTGCCTGTTAAGCCACCAAACCTGGCTTGTTTAACTGGGAGGCGCGTGGCATGGCAAGGCCACTCAGGGAGGGACCCTCGGTTAGACTTAAACCAGAGTTAAACCAGAGTTAAATCCAAGTGTTGCAGCTAATGCCAGTTTCCCCTGCCTCCCAGTGAGGAATCCATGCGCCACCCACAACGGAGCCTGCATGCACAAATGCCACAACCACAACGGGCTGGCGCGTTGCGAATGCCACTCGGGCTACCGACTGGCACCGGATCGTAAAACCTGCCAAGGTAAGGAAGTGCCACGTTTCACGCTTCACACCTGGTGCACATCTGCTTGGAATTCCTGGCGTCTTCAGCCGCCACTTTGTCAGCCACCCCCCCCCCCAAATCACGGTTATGGTTTGTGGTGATGAGCCTGAGTTAAAACTATGGGTGATGGCAGGGACTTAAGGACGGTTTCCCTTTCAGTCCTTGGTTATGACATGGCTGCAAAATATAATAATCTTTTGTTATATAGGTATTTAAAGATATAGGTGTATATAAGAATTATATGTACATTATACTGTACAGAAACATAACTATATATTTATATCTACATCTATCTATCTATCTATCTATCTATCTATCTATCTATCTATCTATCTATCTATCTATCATCTATCTATCTATCTATCATCTATCTATCTATCTATCTATCTATCATCTATCTATCTATCTATCATCTATCTATCTATCTATCTATCTATCTATCTATCTATCTATCTATCTATCTATCTATCTATCTATCTATCATCTATCTACCTACCTACCTACCTACCTACATGCCATCTCTCTCTCATCTCTGCATCTCTCTCTGTGTCTGTCTGTCATCTCTGCATCTCTCTCTCTATCACCATCTCTCTCTCTCATCTCTGTATCTCTCTCAATGTCTGTCTCTCTATCACCATCTCTCATCTCTGCATCTATCTATCTATCTATCTATCTATCTATCTATCTATCTATCTATCTATCTATCACTGTCTCTCTCTCATCTGTTTCTGTCTCTCTCTCTCTATCACCATCTCTCTCTCATCTCTGTATCTCTCTCTCTCTCTTTGTCTGTCTCTCTCTCTATCACCATCTCTCATCTCTGCATCTATCTATCTATCTATCTATCTATCTATCTCTCTCTCTCATCTGTCTCTCTGTCTCTCTCTCTCTCTCTATCATCATGTCTCTCTCATCTGTCTCTCTCTCTCTCTCTGTCTCTCTGTCTCTATCTATCACCATCTCTCTCTCATCTCTGTATCTCTCTCTTTGTCTGTCTCCCTCTCTCTCTATCACCATCTCTCTCTCTCATCTCTGTCTCTGTCTCCCTCTCTCTCTATCACCATCTCTCTCTCTCATCTCTGTCTCTGTCTCCCTCTCTCTCACCATCTCTCTCTCTCTCTGTCTCTCTCTCTCATCTATCACCATCTCTCTCTCTCTCATCTCTGTATATCTATCTATATCTCTGTCTGTCCGTCCGTCCGTCCGTCCATCCATCCATCTCTCTCCATCTCTCTCTCTCTCTCTCTCTCTATCATGTATCCAAATTAGATCTAATATTTCAATAGAAATATTCATCAGTAAGGAAGGGAGGGAGGGAAGGAGGAAGGAAGGAGATGGGAAGGAGAAGGAAAAAAGGAGGAAAGGGGTGAAGGCAGGCAGGCAAGGACCCTCAAACTATAAATCATTCTCTTACGCTCCTCCCTTTAACCCAGATGTAGACGAATGTGTGACGGGCGTGGCCTTGTGTGCACACCAATGCCTCAACAACCTGGGATCCTATCAGTGCTTGTGCAACGTTGGCTACGAACTCGGGGCAGAGGGCAAGCAATGTTACCGTGAGTTTCTGGAAAGGTTGGCGGAGAAATTTGGCAAAATCCGGACGGGGTTCGGATGGAGGGATTGGCGGGAGAGTTGTCCGGAGTTGTTTCCCGCCCTCTTATTTTCCTTCCCAGGAATAGAGATGGAAATCGTCAACAGCTGCGAAGCCAACAGGGGCTGCTCCCACTTCTGCCATCACACCAGCAACGGCCCGGCCTGCGGTTGCCATTTCGGATACAGCTTGGATGAAGACCAAAAGACTTGCATCGGTGAACCGTTACTCAATAGTTTGAGAGAAAAAAGCCCCCCCCCCAAAAAGAAGAAGCGAAAACTCAAAATAAAAATCCAGGGGGTGGAAAACCCAACGTGGCTTTTGTGAAGCGCCAGCCAAACACAACTGGACAATGTCTCTCGTTTCAGATACCGACGAATGCAACGCGGGCTCTCACTGTTGCCAACAAGGGTGTTACAACTATCCCGGGGGTTACGAGTGTGTTTGTTACGCCGGCTACCTGCTCAACCCCACGGGTTGCGGTTGCGATGGTAGGTGTCAGACGCAGGATCTCAGAGGTCCTCTAGTCTGACCCCTTTTTTTCCTGGGGGTGGGGAATCCGCTCGTATCTCATCCAAAAGTCCTTCTTTTGTTTGGATCTTTTCCCCCCTCCCCTCTTTTGGTTTATTCCCCCCCCCCAGATCTGGACGAGTGTTCGGCAAATAACGGGGGCTGTGAACATTTGTGTCGGAATGTGGTCGGTTCCTTTCTCTGCAGCTGCCAGATCGGGTTCAAATTAGGCGAAGATCGCAGAAGCTGCCTTGGTGAGTGTGGATTTCCTCGCAGCAGGAGCAACCGGGGGTTTTCATGAGTTTGGGCGGGGATGTGGAAATTTCATATTCAGATGGCAACCGAAGGGATTTTTTTTTAGGGGGCCACTTCAGGCCGGGTTTTGTGTGTTTCACTCTGCGCATGTTTCTAGTCCTCTCTGTTCCCACCTTTTATGGGGACAATCGCTTGGAGGCGTTTGCGCTCTCTCTCGCCATAGACCTCGAGGAGCCCACGGAGGCCGTGGATGGACGGCGGCCCGTGATCCGTCCGCTCCCCCATGTGGCTCTTTTCCACGACGGGCTGACCCCGTTTTTGGAGGAAGACTACGAGGATGAAGAGGGGGAAGGAGCCGAGGCAAGAGGAGAGCACACCGTCTTGGAGAAGTTCAGTACGTGAAGATTCCTTCCTTCCTCCCTCCCTCCCTCCCTTCTTTCCTTACACCTCCTCCTCCCTTCCTTTCTCTCCATCCTTCCTTCCCTCTTTTCCTCCTCCTGCCCTTCCTTCCTTCTCTCCCATTGTTCCTTCCTTCCCTCTCCTCTTCCTTCACTCTCCTCCTCTTCTTCCTTCCATACCTCCTTCTTCCTTTCCTCCCTTTTCCTTTCCTTCCTTCCTTCTCATCCTTCCTTCTCCTCCCTTCTCTCCTTCTTCCTTCCTTCCCACACCTCATCTTCCTTCCCTCCATAGCTCCTTCCTTCCTCCCTCCCTCCCTTTTCCTTTCCTTCCTTCTCATCCTTCCTCCTCCTCCCTTCTCTCCTTCTTCCTTCCTCCCTTCCCTCTTATCCTCTTCCTCTTCCCTCCCTCCCTTTTCCTTTCCTTCCTTCCTTCTTTCCTCATCCTTCCTTCTCCTATCTTCTTTCCTTCTTCCTTCCCTCTTTCCTTCCCTCTCCTCCTCCCCTTCCTTCCAACTTTCCCTCCTTCCTTCTCTCTCCTCCTCTTTCCTTCCTAGGCTCCCTCCCATCCCTCCCTTCCCTTCTTTTTTCCTTTTTCCCTTTCTTTTCTCCCCACCCTCTCTTTCCTTCCCTCTCCCTATATTCTTCCTATATTTCTTCTCCGTTTTCCTCGTTTCAGAATAATTTTATTCAATATCACAAAACATACAAACAGAAACCATAAAGTAACACTCAGGGGGAAAAATAAGCTAAATGGGGAAGAGAGAATAGAGATAGAAGCGTAGAAAGATGTAAAAATATATATATAAATATTTGAATTTTAGCTGAGCTTCTGGGATGACTTTTCCCTCTCAACATCTCTTCACTCCGACTTAGCTCTCCTCTTGCTCGTTTCCCAAACTTGCAAAAAAAGAAAGAAAGAAAGAAAGAAAGAAAGAAAGAAAGAAAGAAGAAAGAAAGAAAGAAAGAAAGAAGAAAATTACTTGAAAGAAAACCACTTTTCCTGCCATTTAGGAATTATAAAAGCCCCGGTGTCGTTTCCTGTCCTTCTTTTTCTCTCTCTCTCTTCCTCGCAGTCTGCCTGAACGCCACCTTCGGTCCCGACTGCAGACTGTCCTGTGAGGGATGCCAAAATGGCGGCCGGTGCAACCAGAATCAGACTGGCTGCCTCTGTCCAGACGGCTGGACGGGGGTCTTGTGCAATCAAAGTGAGTCCGGTTGGGAGCCCGTTGCCTCTCCGGCCACAGGAAGCAGCAGTGCGGGGATGAGAAAGCAACAAGCCGGCTGGGGGATTCTGGGAGTTGAAGTCCACACATCATGTGGGCTGGGGAATTCTGGGAGTTGAAGTCCATTATGCCGGCTGGGGAATTCTGGGAGTTGAAGTCCATCATGCCAGCTGGGGAATTCTGGGAATTGAAGTCCATCATGTCGGTTGGGGAATTCTGGGAGTTGAAGTCCATCATGCTGGTTGGGGATTTCTGGGAATTGAAGTCCACATTTCATGCCGGCTGGGGAATTCTGGGAGTTGAAGTCCATCACGTTGGCTGGGGAATTCTGGGAGTTGAATCCATAGATCATGCTGGCTGGGGAATTCTGGGAATTAAAATATCATGCTGGCTGGGGAATTCTGGGAACTGAAGTCCATCCATTGGCTGCATGGTCCAATTGAAAAGCTGAGATTGTCTCTTGATGCTCGCAAGTCCCATCCGACTGAATGGGTCTCGGGGGGCAGGGGATTATGGGAGTCACTACTAATCTCCCTTTCACAGCCTGCCCCAAGGGGACTTTTGGGAAGAACTGCAGCTCTCTCTGTCTCTGCCAAAATGGAGGCAGCTGCAATCCCACGACGGGGACCTGCCTCTGTCCCCCCGAGGCCGCTGGGGACCGGTGCGAAGATGGTAAGATGGCAACCCCACTCTCCCCCTCCCTCCAGATGTGCTCGGGGTCACTTTCACAGCCATCCCCAAAACCTGGATCCTTGCTGACCCCCCCTCAATCTTCAACGAACCCTGGGAATGTCCCAAATTCAAACCGTCATAAATGCGAGACGGTTGTCAAGCATCCCATTTTTAATGCTCCCTGAGGATTAAACGGCCCTACGTGTAAAAGTCACTTATTTTTCAGGGCCGTCGTAACTCTGGAACGGTCCCTAAACAAACCAGGACCTATGGGTAGCCGGTGGGCCCTGGGGATGAGCCAACCCCCCCTTTCAAAAACCCGCGACCGAGATGTTAAATTGTGTCTTTGTCTGTCCTTCTGTCCTTCCTAACACCTTCCTTCGCGGCCATGTCTCTTTCAGTCTGTCCCAGAGGATTTTTCGGAAAACACTGCCGGAAAAAATGCCACTGTGCCAACCGGGGACGATGCCACCGGGTTTTTGGCACCTGCCTCTGCGACCCGGGACGCTACGGGCGTTTCTGTCACCTAGGTAAAGGCCCCACGGTGGCTGTCGCTTCTCCCCAGATAGAAAGGCCCTCGGAGTCCCTGTTCTGACACAGCTCCCAAAACACGACAAATGTTGAAGCAATGATTCCTTTGTTAGGAGCGCTGGCCAAAAGTTTCTCTCTCAGCACAGGCTAACAAGTCCGTCTGTCCAGGAGATGAATAGTTGTCTCCCACATCTATTTGTCTCCGCCCCCTGCCTTTGATTCCCACAGCTAGGGAGGGCTTCTCTAGCAGCGATGGCTCTTCCATCCTCAGGACCGGCCTATAGATTTCCACTGCTCTCCTCTCCTCTGCCACATCTATTCACCTCTGCTCCGTCTTTCATCCCCAGAGCTAGGGTGGGGCTTCATTAGCTGCAGTTGCTCTTCCGTCCCAAGGACCGGCCTATAGATTTCCACTGCTCTCCTCTCCTCTACCTCCTGAGCATCCACGCGTCAGGCAATGGACCCAGCTTTTCCTCCTCTTCCTCATCAGCTGCCTCCAGACCTGGGGGCTGTTGACTCTTCATCTGAGGGCTGACAGTCGGCCCAGGTTCTGCCCCCCCCCCACTCTCTCTGCCAGCTCCATGCCCTCTTCCCCCTCGTAGCTCTCAGGTTGCCTTGAGGCTGACCCTGACTGCAGCAGACCCCAGCCCGCTGACCGTCTTCCCTTCCCCTCCTTCCAGCTTGCCCGAAGTGGGCGTACGGGATCGGCTGCTCGGGAGAGTGCCATTGTGTGCAAGCCAACACACAACACTGCGACCAGCGAGAGGGCACTTGCGTTTGCAAGGCCGGGCATCAAGGGGAAAGGTGCCAATCGAGTAAGTTGGGTCGGGGGGAGGGGAAATGGGTGAGCGGGCGCCGATCAGCTGAACCGGTTCCCAGCTGGATCAGAGCGGGATGGGTGAAGAACGGGGGGCGGGGGGTTGTTGGGTTCACACAAAGGGCCAAACTTGGTTCTATCTACCCTGGGTTTGCTTTTGTGGTGTGAGTTTGGCCCGGTTGAGAACCAGTGAAGCCTGTTCTGATAGGACAAGTGTGTAGGGAGATTTGAACCCAAGACCTTCAGGGCTTATATTTGGACATGGAAGTGGAGAACCTGGTGTCTTCAGTTGTTTGGGACCAAGTCCTATCTCCTTCCTTCCTCCCTCCCTCCCTTCCCTCTCTTCTTCCGTCCTTTCTTTCCTTCTCTTAGTTTTCTTCCCATCCTCTCTCCTGCTTTCACCTTCCTTCTTCCTTTCTCTTCCATCCCTTTCATTTCCTTCCTTCCTTCTCTTTCATTTATCCTCCCATCCTCTCTCCTGTTTCACCTTCCTTCTTCTTTCTTCCATCCTTTCTTCCTTCCTTCTCTTTCATTTATCCTCCCATCCTCTCTCCTGTTTTCACCTTCCTTCCTTCTTCCTTTCTCTTCCATTCCTTTCTCTTCCTTCCTTCTTCTCTTTCATTTATCCTCCCATCCTCTCTCCTGCTTTCACCTTCCTTCTTCCTTTCTTCTTCCTTTCCTCTTCCATTCCCTTTCTCTTTCTTCTCTTCCTTCCTTCTCTTCTCTTTCATTTATCCTCCCATCCTCTCTCCTGCTTTTGCCTTCCATCCCTCTCCTTCCTTCCCTCTTTTCAGTTTCCCTTCCTCTCTCTCCTGTTTTTCCTTCCTTCTTCTTTCTCTATCCTTCCCATCCTCTCTTCTCTGGTTTTGCGTACCATCTTCTTCCTTCCAATACTTTCCTCGTTTCTGATTTCTTTCTCTTCGTTGTCTTATTTCCTTCCTTCCTTTCGCCCTGTCCCTTCCCCTCCTTCCCTTCCCATCATCTGTCCCTCTTTCTTTTTTCTCCTCCTAACACTCTCCATCTTTCACTTCCTTCCTTCGTTCTTTCTTCCTTCCTCTTCTACTATTCCTTCCATCCCATTCACTTCCTATCATTTATTACCATAATACTTAACTCGCCGTCATTCATATCCTCCCATCCTCATCCCTGCTTCTCCCATCCCTTACTCACTCTTTCCCTCTGTTCCCTCCTTTCACTTTTCCTCCTCCCATCCCTGTCCTTCTCTTCATCCTTCTTTCCTTCCTTCCTTCGCTCATCTTTCATTTTCCTCCCCCTCCCCCTCTCTCCTGCTTTCACCTCTCCTATCCTCCCTTTCCATTCAGTGATGAGATCTATCCGGTACGGGTGAATGAATCAGACTCATAAAAGACCCTTTGCCACCCAGATGTTCTCCCGACTGGTTCTCCCTTAACCTTGAGATGTGACACCAAGTTTCTGGTCCACAGCGTGTGACCCGGGCCGTTTCGGGCCAGGCTGCAGGCACAAGTGTGGCTGTCCCCCTGGCGTGGCCTGCGACCCCGTGAGCGGAGTGTGTCTCCCGCAGTGTCCTCTGGGATATTTCGGAGAGAAGTGCCAGCAAGGTAGGTCTGGATGGGGGTTCGAAACTCGCGAGGGGGCTGAGTGAAAAGCCAAATTCAGATCTCCTGTCTTTAAACACTTTGTGGTAACTAAGAAGGATGGGAAAACCTCCCTATGGTTGGGAGAGGACGTCAGATTGAGAATAGAGTAGCAGAGTTGGAAGGGACCCTTGGAGGTCTTCTAGTCCAACCCGCTGCTTAGGCAGGAAACCCTACACCACTTCAGACAAAGGGGTTATCCAACCTCTTCTTAAAAACTTCCAGCGTTGAATTGATTGTCAGATTGTTAAAGACATGGGTGGCAATACATCCCTGGAGGTTTTCAAGAAGAGACTGGACATCCACTTGTCTGGAATAGTCTAGGGTTTCCTACTTGAGCAGGGGGTTGGGCTAGATGACCTCCAAGATACCGCCCAACTCGGCTGTTCTGTAATTCTATAATCCTGAATCAATTCGCCGGTGGAACGACTTGCTTCCAGAAGTTATGGATGCTCCATCCCTGGAGAGTTTTAAGAAGAGATTGGACAATTGGTATATAGGGTCTCCAGCTTGAGCAGGGGGTTGGACTAGAAGGCCTCCAAGGTCCCTTCCAGCTCTATTCTGATTGATTGATTGATTGAAATGGTCTAAGGTCTCATGCTTGAGCAGGGGGTTGGACTAGAAGACCTCCAAGGTCCCTTCCAGCTCTATTCTGATTGATTGATTGATTGATTGATTGAAATGGTCTAGGGTCTCCTACTTGAGCAGGGGGTTGGACTAGAAGACCTCCAAGGTCACTTCCAGCTCTATTCTGATTGATTGATTGATTGAAATGGTCTAAGGTCTCCTGCTTGAGCAGGGGGTTGGACTAGAAGACCTCCAAGGCCTCTTCCAGCTTTATTCTGATTGATTGATTGAAATGGCCTAGAGTCTCCTGCTTGATCTCCAAATCAAGGAATTAACTACCCCGTTTCCCCGAAAATAAGACCTCCCCGGATAATAAGCCCAATGGGGCTTTTGAGTGCATGCCCTAAAATAAGCCCTCCCCAAAAATTTGGCGACACAGCAGCTGCCATGAGGTGACCCTGCTTGCCTCCTCCTGCACCTCAAAATAAGGCCAAGCGCTTATATCGGGGGGGTCAAAAGAAAATAAGACCCCTGACTTATTTTCGGGGAAACACTGTAACTCATTCTTTTTAATCCAACGTTCTGGAACCGTTTTCCCGATCCTCTGGAGTCAAAAGTTGGCCGAAATGGCTTCTGCGGGGAAACCGGAGAAGGAAAAATAAGATTTATCTATGCCAGGAGTCAGAGATCTGAACCTAAAACCAGGAGGAGTCGTCATATTTGCAAAATCCGTGGTCTGCTTTTCGCTTGTGGCGGGATGCTTGGGGGGAGCTAATCCGAGCGGGGCCAGAGGAAGGATGGATGAAATGAATGCCTAAATAATTGGATTTATTTTTTTCTTCCCTGAATGGCAAAGTTGGAGCCTGGCTAGGATTTTGATCCAGCACATCAGGAGAAGAGATTTAAAAAAAAAAAAAAATCGTATTTTTTCCCCCTTTTCCTCTTTAGAATGCCCCGAAGGAAAATTTGGAACAAATTGTCTTCATTCCTGTTCTTGTAACGGTTCCCCTTGCGGTCGGGTCACTGGGGAGTGCCGCTGCGTAAGTGGGAGGACTGGGAAGTCCTGCGACCAAGGTAAGTCAGGAGAATCACAGCCTCGGGTTTCAATACTGCAGCGAGTCCTCGATTTACGACTGTTTGAAGTTACGACGTCCCTGGCGAGGGGGGCGGAATGTCCTTACCACATTGGCTGCATGCTGAGGTCACGACCTTCGGTAGCGACCTTCCCGCCCGGCAAAGTTTTGGGGAGGGGGGGAGCCAGGTTTGCTTAACGACTGTGCGATTCACTTAACAACCAATGATTTCGCTTAATGGCCAAAGGGATTTGCTTAACGGCCGTGGCGCAAAAAAAAAAAAGGTTGTAAAATTGTGTTTCTCCTCCTCCTCCAGAATGCCCTGAAGGCTACTGGGGAGACGGGTGCCAACGGCTGTGCCTCGAATGCCAGAATAATGGCCATTGTGACCCCGTCACTGGTGTGTGTTTGTGTCCTTCGGGATACACAGGGAGCCATTGCCAAGAAGGTGAGCTGGTTGTGTTGCTTGAAGAATCATTGTCAGGATTCGGAGTATCTTAGCATCTCCAAAGATGCCAACCGGTCGACCTCTGACTTTTCTCACACTGGGAGCCTTGTGGTTTAGGACAACACAACCACATCTTCCCCGTGGCTTCCGTTGTTTGTCTCCCTAAGGCTCCCAACGTTGGGGTGGGTGGGACTTCTGCTCTCTTTGTGGGGGAGTCCCTGTCTGTTACCCCCCAAATTGGGGTAGAGTTTCGGTGAACGTTCTTACCGGTGGCCGTGCCTCCGAGAATAAACGGCCAAGTTACATGTTACACTCAACTGTTTATGGGGAGGGAAGGGAAGGAGGAAAAGAGAAGGAATAGGAAAGGGAAAGTAAGGGGAGGAGGAAGAGGGAAGGAAAGGAAAGGAGGAAGAGGGAAAAGGAAAGGAAGGAAAGGAAAGTGGAAAGGAGAGGAAAGGAAGGAAAGGAAGGTGAAGAAGAGGGAAGGAAAGGAAAGGAGGAAGATGGAAGGAGAAGGGAAGGGAAGGATAGGAAAGGAATAGAAAGGAAAGGAGGAAGAAGGAATGGAAAGGAATGGAAGGAAAGGAAAGGAAAGGAAAGAAGGAAGATGGAAGGAGAAGGATAGGAAAGGAATAGAAAGGAAAGGAAGAAGAAGGAATGGAAAGAAAGGGAAGGGAAGGAGGAAGATGGAAGGAGAAGAATAGGAAAGGAATAGAAAGGGAAGGAGGAAGAAGGAATGGAAAGGAAGGGAAGGGAAGGAAAGGAGGAAGATGGAAGGAGAAGGGAAAGATGGGAAAGGAATAGAAAGGGAAGGAGGAAGAAGGAATGGAAAGGAAAGGAATGGAGGAGGAAGGAGAAGGGAAGGATAGGAAAGGAATAGAAAGAAAAGGAGGAAGAAGGAATGGAAAAAAGGGAAGGAAAAGAAAGGAGGAAGATGGAAGGATAAGGGAAGGATAAGAAAGGAATAGAAAGGAAAGGAGGAAGAAGGAATGGAAAGGAAGGGAAGGAAAGGAAAGGAAAGGAGGAAAGAGAAGGGAAGGATAGGAAAGGAATAGAAAGGAAAGGAGGAAGAAGGAATGGAAAGGAAGGGAAGGAAAGGAGGAAGATGGAAGGAGAAGGGAAGGGAAGGATAGGAAAGGAATAGAAAGGAAAGGAGGAAGAAGGAAAGGAAAGGAATGGAAGAAAAGGAGGAAGAAGGGAAGAGAAGGGGGGAGGAAGAGAGGGAAGGAGGAAGGAAGGAAGGGGAAAGGGAGGGAGGGAGGATTTAGAAACATATGAAAGACTTTGGATCTTTTCAACAAACACCTCCCCTTTCGCTTCCTCCTCTTTTCCCCGTACAGTCTGCCCACCTGGCTGGTTTGGGCAAGGATGCCAACGTCCGTGTAACTGTGAGAACGAAGGGGATTGTGACCCCCAAACGGGGAGGTGTCGCTGTGCCCCCGGATGGACCGGCTCCCACTGCCAAAGAGGTGAAAAGGGGGGATGACTCTTCAAACCTTGAGGGCTGAAGCCTCTTTGTACTCATTTTTCCTTCTTTCCTTCCTTCTCCACTCCCTCCCCTTCTTTTATTTTCTTCCTTCTCTTTTCCTTTCCTTATTTCCCTTCTTTTTCATCCTCTTTCCTCCCCTCCTCCTTCCCTCTTTTTCTTGCTTCTCCTCCTCCCTCCCTCTTTTTTCTTTTCTTTCTTTCTTTTTGTCCTTCTTTCTTTCCTTCTTTCCCCCTTCCCTTCTTTTTCGTCCTCTTTCCTTCCCTCCTCCTTCCCTCTTACTTCTCCTCCTCTCTCCCTCCCTTTTTCTTTTTTCTTTTCTTTCTTTTTGTCCTTTTTATTTTTTCTTTCTTTCCTTCTTTCCCTCCTTCACTTCTTTTTCATCCTCTTTCCTTCCCTCCTCTTTCCCTCTTTTCCTTACTTCTCCTCCTCCCTCCCTTTTTTACTTTCTTTCTTTTTGTCCTTTTTATTTTTTCTTTCCTTTCTTCTTTCCCTCCTTCCCTTCTTTTTCATCCTCTTTCCTTCCCTCCTCCTTCACTCTTTTCCTTACTTCTCCTCCTCCCTCCCTCTTTCTTTCCTTTCTTCTTTCTTTTTGTCTTTCTTTTTCTTTTTTCTTCCTTCGTTTCCTTCTCTCCCTCCTTCCCTTCTTTTTCATCCTCTTTCCTTCCCTTTCCTTACTTCTCCTCCTTTTCTTTCTCTTTCTTTCTTTCCTCTTTCCTTTTCCTTCCCTTCTTACCTACCTTTCTCCTTTCAGATCTATGGAAAATAAGGGTTTTTTTTTTTTTAATAAAAAAAAATATCTTCCAACTGAACCAAACCATCTCCGCTGCTTTTTTTTTTTTTTAACCAAAAGGAAAGAAGGGAAAGGAAGAATGGACGAATCCTGCCCGCCGGTCGCAACATGAGACACCAATGGTTTAATTCTTCCTCCTTTGGGCCTTTTGCAGCCTGCGAGATGGGCTCCTGGGGGCCAGACTGCACCCGTGCCTGCAACTGTTCGGGGGCCGAAGGCGGCTGCAGTGCGGTGACCGGTCAGTGCCTGTGCGAAGACGGTTACATCGGCCTGCGCTGTGATCAGAGTGAGTCCCCTTCTTCCTGGTCCTTGAACCCCAAGCTGTTTGGGGTCTGTGGGTGCTCTTCAGCAGAGGGTGTGTGTGTGTGTGAGAGAGTTTCCATGCTCTCCCAGGGTGCAGAAAACGGGAGAACTTGAAAAGGTTTGAGGTGTCCTCTTCTAGCAGAATTTGGAGCTCTGGATTTTTATTTTTTTAAAAAAATATCTTTCCTTTCTCTGTTTTAATGTCATCCCTTGCTTCCTCTTCGCGCTTTCACTTTCACTTCCCTCCTGCTTCTTTTTCTCTTTTCCTTCCTTCCTGGTCTCCCTGCCTCGCTTTTGTTTTCACTCTTTTGGGCTTCCTTCCTCTTTTTCGTTCTTTTCTTCCTTCCTTCCCTCCCTCCCTCTCGTTCTCTTGACCACTCACCTTTGTTCCCGCTGGCTCTCAATTTCGCTTTCTTTCTTTCCTCCCTCCCTTCTTTTCTCTCAGCCTTGTTCCTGCTTACTTTCACTTTCTCCCCTTTCCTCCTGCTTGCTTTCGCTTCCACGGAACCTACCCTCCCATCCTTTTTTTTAAATCTCTCCTCTTTGTTCCTGCTCTTACTTTCACTTTCACTTCACCCACCCACCCTGTTTATTCCTCTACTTCCTCCCAAGAGTGCCCCGAAGGCTGGTTTGGTCCCCAGTGCCTCCAACGATGCCAGTGCCACCACCAGGGAGCCTGTGACCATGTCAGCGGCACCTGTACCTGCACCCCAGGCTGGAGGGGAACATTTTGTGAGCGGGGTAAGTTTGACTCTTCGCCCCTCCCGATATCTAAAGCCGGCGGGTGACTTTTCCCAGGCGCTAAAGACCTTCCAATTCTCTCTTCTCAGCTTGTCCCGATGGCTTTTTCGGGCTGGACTGCCGGCACGCCTGCCGCTGCCTCAACGGAGCCCGCTGTGATCCCACGACGGGCCACTGCCACTGCGCCGTGGGCTGGATTGGGCCACACTGCAACCAAAGTGTGTCTCCTGGCGGCTGGGCATGAAAATATGGCATCTCCCTTGTCTGTCTGGATCCGAACTCCGGCTCACTTCTCTCTCTCTCTCTCTCTCTCCAGCTTGCCCAGCTGACCGCTACGGCGAGAACTGCACCCAGGAATGCCCCTGTGCCAACGGGGCCTCGTGCCACCCTGTCACAGGGCGATGCCTCTGTGCGCCAGGATGGGTTGGCGCCACTTGCCAGCAAGGTATTTGGTGAGGGGGTCCCTGGTGGCGGTTTTCTTGCCGATGTTTCATGACCCAACTAGGGAACATCATCAGAGCTAGAAGGGAATAGAGTTTGCCAACGGAGGAGCAAAACTGTGCCAAGTTTCGCCTCGCCCTGCGGTTGGGAACTAGTTATTTGGCAGCGGGCCAAGCGAGATAAGGTTCGTGTGGATAAATATTCCTCTGAAAGATGTTTGCTAAGCCTTGTAGACGGTGAATGGAAGAATGAAATTCACAGTCGTGTAAATCAAAGAGGTTTGGCCAGGAGCAAGACTCCGCTTCTTGCTTTTTAAGGCAGCCTGGATCAGAACACCGCGGTGAAATTAAAAGATTTTGCATCATGTCTTCTTCGGACGGACGGTTGGCATTCGTGGATGTGTTCTTCGGCCAGTTTTCTACCTATTCATCCTACACTGTGGTTGTTGTGTTGCAATGTCCTTACATTGTATGTTGTAGTATTGGGTTCCAAGGGCCAAGAAATGTTGCATCCGGATCCCAAAGCAATTCATTTTTCCCCAATTTCTTCTCCTCTTCTCCTTCTTCTCTCCTCCTCCTCTTCTTTTCCTCCTTCTCCTCCTTCTGCTTCTCCTCCTTCTCTTCTTCTTCTTCTTCCCGTTTCTTCTCCTCCTCCTTCTCCCCCCCCTCTTCTCCTTCTTGTTCTTGTTCTCCTCCTTCTCTCCTCCTCCTCCCTCCTTCTTCTCCTTCTTCTCTACTCTTCTTTTCCTCCTCCTCCTTCTGCTTCTCCTCCTCCTCTTCTTCTTCCCCTCCTTTTCTTCTGGCCGGTATTTTAACCTCTGGGGATAGATTTTTTTAGATTGCTTTTAATTTTTGTTTTAGAATGGTTTTATATTGTTTTGTTTTTATGGGTATCCGATATTGTATTTTGTATGTGGTTTTTAGCTGTTTTGTACACCGCCCTGAGTCCCTTCGGGGAGAGGGAGCGGTTTATAAATGCAATAAATAATAAAAAATAATAATAATAATAATTCTCCTCCCCCTACCCCTCTTCTTCTTGCTCTTGTTCTTCTCCTCCTCCTCTTCCTCCTTCTCTCCTTCTCCTCTTCCTCCTCCCCCTCTCCTTCTTCTTCTCCTTCTTCTCTCCTCCTCTTCTTTTCCTCCTCCTCCTCCTTCTGCTTCTCCTCCTTCTCTTCTTCTTCCCCTCCTTTTCTCCTCCTCTTCCCCTCCCCCTCTTCTTCTTGTTCTTCTCCTCCTCCTCTTCCTCCTCCTTCTTCTCTCCTCTTCTTCTCCTTCTCTCCTCCTTCTCATCTTCCTCCCCCTCCCCCTCCCCCTCCCCCTCCTCCTCTCCTTTTCCTTCTTCTTCTTCTTCTTCTTCTTCTTCTTCTTCTTCTTCTTCTTCTTCTTCTTCTTCTTCTTCTTCTTCTTCTTCTTCTTCTTCTTCTTCTTCTTCTTCTTCTTCTTCTTCTTCTTCTTCTTCTTCTTCTCCTTCTCCTTCTCCTTCTCCTTCTCCTTCTCCTTCTCCTTCTCCTTCTCCTTCTCCTTCTTCTTCTTCTTCTTCTTCTTCTTCCTACCTTCGCAGAGTGTATACTGGGATTTTACGGGGCCGGCTGCCAGCAGGAATGTCTCTGTCAACACGGAGGAATCTGCGATCCAGTGTCTGGCCGCTGCACCTGTCCGGAAGGGCGGGTGGGACTAGCATGCGAGCTGGGTAAGAAAAGGGGGCCACTTTGGTATTTAATTCCTCCTGCTTGAGGAGGGGGCTGGACTAGATGACCTCCAAGGTCCCTTCCAGCTCTATTCTGATTGAATGATTGATTGATTGAAACAGTATAGGATCTCCTGCTTGAGGAGGAGGCTGGACTAGATGACCTCCAAGGTCCCTTCCAGCTCTATTCTGATTGATTGAATGATTGATTGACTGAAACAGTATAGGATCTCCTGCTTGAGCAGGGGGCTGGACTAGAAGACCTCCAAGATCCCTTCCAGCTGTATTCTATTCTGATTCTGTTCTGAATGTCCATCCCAACTGGATGATAAAAGGCGGCTTACGGAGAATCTTAGGAGTTGGGATGGAAAATATTGAAGGGAAGGGAAGGTGCACATGACCCTTAAGGTCATGTAGTCTGACCCCGCACCTTCCCTTCAGTTCCACTTTTTCCCCTCCCTCCAAAGGGACTTTTAAAAACGCTGATGCATTTCTCCTTAGAGAATTGTATTTTTTCAACGTCAATGTTTTCTTTCCTGACTTTCTACAAAATTAAAATGAATTGGGAACATGTTCATATCCACTTAGCAGATGTTAACAGATTGACAGAGTTGGAAGGGATCTTGTAGGTCATCTAGTCCAACCCCCTGCCAAAGCAGACCATACTACACCACTTAATATACACAAAGGTCACTGAAGGAGCTGGGAAATGCCCCTTAAAGCGACTTATGACCGTTTCCCACACTTACGACCATTGCGGCATCCCTTTAGTCGCGTTATTAAAAATCAGGTGCTTGGAAACTGATTCGTATTTATGACGGTTGCTGGAGTCTCGCGATTCTCCTTTGGCGACCTCCTGACGCGCGAAGTCAAGGGGGAAGCTGGATTCGCTTAACGACCGCGCGGCTAGGTGATTCACTTAAGAACAGTCGGGAAAGGGGTCTAAACTCCGCAGTCTCGCTTAGCGACAGAAATGTTGGGCTCACTCGTCGTCGTAAGTCAGAGGACTCGCTGTATCTCTTTTCTTCAGAGTGCGCCGAAGGAAAACATGGGCCGGGCTGCCAAGAGAGTTGTGATTGTGTGAATGGAGGCCGGTGTGACCCGAAGAGTGGACACTGTCTTTGCTATGATGGTTGGACCGGTGGAAAGTGCCAGAACGGTAAGTCGTAATGGCATTGGTTTTTTTCCTTGGTGGCCGGCGGGAGATCGATCACTACAGATAATTCGCGACTTTCGACGCTTCATTTAGTGACCGTTCAACATTACAACAGTGACTGACCACCCTTTTCCCCCTGACCTTTGTGTCATCTCCCCGTCACGTGATCAAATTGACTCGTACTTACGACGGTCGCAACATCCTGTGTGTGTGTGTGTCACGCGATCCCCCTTTTTGCGACTTTCCGACAAGCAAAGTTCAAGGCAGAAGGCGGATTCACTTAACGACCGTGTGACTAACTAACTTAACAAGTGCGGTGTTTCGTGGAACAACGGTGGCGGGAAAAGCCGTAAAACGAGGCAAAAGGAATGTTTCACTTAACAGCGGGAATTTGGGGCGCGATTCCGGCTGTAAGCCGAGAGCGGCCTGTTTTACAACCGGCGTGGGCAACTCCTGGGAATGTATTGGAAACCGCCTCGTCCTCTGGAATTGCCAAGGGGGCCTTAGAGGTCATCCAGTCCAACCCCCTCCTGCAAAGCACCTAGAATAAATGCCTTTGTTTTAAAACCTCGCGCAATATCTGCCCGTACACAATAAGGACAATTCGTTGTTGTTTTTCAGCAGTTCCTCCTCTTTTTTTCCCCAGCCTGCCCCGAAGGGACTTATGGAAGAGGCTGCCAGGAGACGTGCGACTGTGAGCATGGCGTCTCGTTGTGCGACCACATCACGGGGGATTGCGATTGTCCGCCGGGATGGCGCGGAACCCGTTGTGAGAAAGGTGACAACTCAAAAGAGGATTATTTGTTTCTGAATGACCCTTTTGGCGGGGCAGAGAGGAAGTCTGCATAGGCTCTGCACCCCAATCTCTTCGTGTTTGTTTTCCACAAATTTCCCCTCGGTTGGGTGCGTTGCTTTTGAAAAAGGGGCTCCCCCCCCCTTTTAAAGAAAGCTTCTGGGACCTTGAATTCCGGGTCCCAGCCGATCCCAGGATGATAGAGAATCGGAATGGGAAGGAAGGGTCCCCTAAGGGTCATCTAGTCCACCCCTCTGCACAGGAGTGAAAGCATCCATGGAAGGGGGGAGGGGGAGGGGGAGGAGATGGTTCCCTTCTGGTTCCATCTTGCGGGAAAGGAATCCGGAATGAATGAATGATAGAACGAATGCACGAATGAATGATTGAATGAATGAATGAATGCATGAATGATAGAATGAATGAATGATTGAATGATAGTGATAGAATGAATGCATGAATGATAGAATGAATGCTTGAATGCTTGAATGAATGAATGAATGATAGAATGAATGCATGAATGATAGAATGATTGATTGATTGATTGAATGAATGAATGAATGAATGAATGAATGAATGAATGAATGATAGAATGAATGAATGAATGCAAACAAATACAGAAATAATAGAATTGGAGTGAACCTTGGAGGTCTTCTAGTCCAGCCCCCTGCTCAAGCAGGAGACCTTAGACCATTTCAATCAATCAGAATAGAGCTGGAAGGGACCTTGGAGGTCTTCTAGTCCAGCCCCCTGCTCAAGCAGGAGACCTTAGACCATTTCAATCAATCAGAATAGAGCTGAAAGGGATCTTGGAGGTCTCCTAGTCCATCCCCCTAGTCCAGGCCAAATTGGCCATTTTAAGCCTTGTGGACTCCAACTCCCACGCCGGCTGAGGAATCCTGGGGGTTGAACTCCGTAAGTCGTACAGTTGGGAAGGTTGGAGACCCCAGCCCTAGACCATGAATGAATGGACCTGGGGGGACAGACGGACTGGATGGGGACTACAGCTCCCAGCAGCCATTGGGAGGGGTGAACATCCCTCCAATTAAACACTCCCCCCCCATAGACACCAATAATCAATGAGGAATATTGCCTGGTTTAATTTTGAATCCTCCTTTGGCTGCCAAAATCCGAATTTCCCCCCCCCCCCTTTCTTTTCTTGATTTCTCCCCCCTCTTTCAGCCTGCCTGCCCGGTTCGTTTGGGAAGGACTGTACCACGAAGTGCGACTGTCCCTCGGGCTCTGCTTGCAACCACATCACCGGCCAGTGTGGTTGTCCGCCTGGCTTCACGGGACATGGGTGCGAAAAGCGTAAGTCCAGAGGCTCCAAAAAATAATAAGAAGAAGAATCCGATTTTGCACAGATTATAAATACACCCAGGATAGCATTCTGGCAATTCCTCCAAAGCTTTGGAAGACAAAAGGATTCTGGGAGTTGATCCAAGAGGATTCAATTAATAAAAATATATTTTAAAAAAGGAGCCAGGAATTCAGATTGGCAGCAGCCTCTGCCTGGCAGCTGAATGGGGAGTGGGGAAAAAAAAATCAGGAAAATATTGACAGTGATTTAGTGCAAGTTTGTCTCCATTTTCTCTATTCCCTTTTTCCTCCAGTATCTCCATTCTATTAAATCCATTTGATTTACTCTTCCTCCTCCTCGGTGGATCCCTTACGAGGGATCCCGAGTCATGCGTGGGAAATCTGTGCATGCTAAAAATAATAATAATAATTAAAATGTGGAAAATTAGCAGGTGAAGCCACGCATGCAAAAGTGTCACGTCTTCTACACGGAGGTTGGGAAAACACCTGTGGAAGAGCGCCAAAGCACCAAGATTTGCTGGAGGGGGAAAAAAGAGAAGTGGGGGTTTTTTGGGGGGAGAAGGTTACCTCAGAGGTCATCTAGTCCAACCCTGCAGCTCGGCGCGAGTTCCGCTTGGGCTTTGGTTGACAAAAAAAAAAAAGGGTGATCTAGAATGAAGAATGAAGGGACAGTGCTTAGTTCAGTGGCTAAGACGCTGAGCTTGTCGATCGGAAAGGTCGGCTGTACGGCGTTTCGAATCCCTAGCGCTGCATAACGGAGTGAGCTCCCGTTACTTGTCCCAGCTTCTGCCAACCTAGCAGTTCAAAAGCAGGTAAAAAATGCGAGTAGAAAAATAGGAACCACCTTTGGTGGGAAGGGAACAGCGTTCCATGCGCTTTGGGGCAGTGAGTCATGCCGGCCACATGACCACGGAGACGTCTTCGGACAGCGCTGGCTCTTCGGCTTTGAAACGAAGGTGAGCACCGCCCCCTAGAGTTGGGAATGACTAGCACACATGTGCGAGGGGAACATTTCCCTTTTAGAATGAAGAATTGGAGCCTGTAGGGCAAGGATGTCCAATCTTAGCAACTTTTACAGCGTGTGGCCTTCAACTCCCAGAATTCCCCATGCTGGGTGGGGAATTCTGGGAGTTGAAGTCCACAAGTGGCAGCACAGTGGAGCATCAACTGAAAGAACCATGCAGATTTTCCAAAGACATCTTGACATGCTCCAGATCCTTTAAAATTCTATTTTTATTCACCTTCCAATGCAAAGGGCCAAAAAACCCCCCCCATTTTTTTACACCCTTTTTTTCCGGAGTCGGAAATGCTCGTGTGCAAACGGGACTCTCTTCCCCCACCCACCCCCCACAGCTTGCCCCCCGGGCACATTCGGACCAGGATGTGCGCACATTTGCCAGTGCGCTAGCGTGAATCACAACTGCCACCCGGTGAATGGGAGTTGCCTCTGCGCCCCGGGATACCACGGCAACGGCTGCAAGCAGAGTGAGTTTACACGCGTGTGTGCAAATTGGTGTGTGTGTGCAATAACGGGAGGGAAGAGGGGGGAGAAACAATAGGGAAGCTTTCTTGCAAAGGACGTGGTAGAAGCCCGGCAGTAATCCTCGACTTATGGCCACAATCGAATCCGAAATGTATGTTGCTAAGTGAGAAATTTGTGGGGGTTTGGCTCTGTTTTACGACCGTTCTTTCCACCGTTGTTAAGTGAATCACTGCAGTCAAATTAGTCACGCGGTCGTTAAATGAATCTTTGGTCGCAAAAGGGGATCATGCAACACCCCCCTCCCAGGACACTGTGACTGTCGTAAATACAAGTCAGTGGCCAAGCGTCTGGATTTTAATCATGCAACTACGGGGATATTACGAAGGTCGTACGTGTGAAAAATGGCTTTTTTCAGTGTTGTTGTGGCTTCGGTCGCTAAATGAACCATTGTAAGTCGAGGACTATCTGTACTCTATTTCCACGGCTGATTTTTCAGTTTGGCATGCCCAATTTAAATGACATTTCGTTGGACTTGGGTGGGATGCTGGAGTGGGCTGCGCCAGCCGATATAAGGAGGTCCTTTAAAAAAAAAAAATCATATTTAAAAATAGTTATTACCGGTTTCAACTTAAATTAATACGCTAAATTAATCCCCAATTAAACCTTTTGAGCCAAATTTTCTTCCATTTGATGTGGCAACGGTCCTGCTTCAATAATTCGGGGTGGGGGGGGAGAAAAAAATAATAATGGAGTCCTAGTGTTTGGGAGGGGCACCACTGAGGTCATCCAGTCCAGCCCCCGCGCAATGAAAAATCCGAATGAGCATCCCAGTTTCAAGGGGCGGGAGAAAAGAGAAATCATGTGGCAGGCTGTTCCGCCGCCAACGGTTCGTTTCCATCACGCGGCTTTCAGAGTGCCCGTCGGGACGCTACGGGACGAATTGCGAGAGATTATGTCAGTGTAAGAACGGCGGTCGTTGTGCGGCCACAACGGGAGCGTGCCAGTGTCCGGCTGGATATATCGGCGCCGATTGTAACGTAGGTAAGCTGTGTTTACTTCTAGCGAACCGCAAACAGTAATATCGTATACAAAGCAACATGGTCATGGATCGTTTAATGACCATCAAGAGCTCCGGGCTCAATTCCGGTCGTACGTTGAGGCCTAGCTGCATTGCATCACTTCGCTGCTTTTGCTTCCGCGTTTTTTATTTTATTACGCGGCGCTTCTGTCTGGGTTTATGCACCGTTTTCTCTCCTTGTGACGTTTGTAATTATAATTTATATTTATATTTTTTAGTTTGAGCTTATCGTTTTATCTGCTTGCTTTCGTTTTAGCTTTTTTTTTTTTTTTAATCGATTGTTGGATTGTTTCTCTTTTGAGTCTTTATTTTTTCCTCCCTTTTTTTTCCGGCTTGCTTTTGCTAGCTTTTAACTTATTTATCAAATGTAACGGCTGATTGATTTCATCTTCAATTCGATTCACAGTCTGGGACTGGTCAAAACTTAACAGTTCAGCTGTTAAGGTAACGTCTGAGTATATATTATTATTATTATTATTATTATTATTATTATTATTATTATTATTATTATTATTATTATTATTATTATTATTATTATTATTATTATTATTAAACATGACTGGTGCTAATGGTTGATACGGGTTGCTGCCAGTTTATTATTATTATTATTATTATTATTATTATTATTATTATTATTATTATTATTATTATTATTATTATTATTATTATGAGTTTCATGTTTAATGAATAAAGTATAATAATAAAAATAATTTATAATAATAATAAAGTATAATAATTATACTTTATTCATTAAACATGAAACTAAATAATAATGAAGTATAATAATAATAATAATAATAATAATAATAATAATAATAATAATAATAATAATAATTTAAAATAATAATAAAGTATAAAGTATAATAATAATTATACTTTATTCATTAAACATGAAACTCAGCCAACTGAATTTCATATTTGAGTATAATAACAACAACAACAATAATAATAAAAATAAAAATCCTAATAATAATAATAAACCCCCCTGGGTGGGGCCCGACTAGTAATCAATGCCAAATCCGGCAAAACAACTGGCCGCTGTGATACAATTGTATAATAATAATAATAATAATAATGATAATGATAATGATAATGATAATGATAATAATAATAATAATAATAATACGCTGGCAGAAACCCGTACAACCATTAGCACCAGTTATGTTTAATGAATAAAAGAAATAATAATGATAACAATGACAGCAACTTTATTTATTAAACATGAAACTCACCCAACCGCACATTCAAAAATGCATCATAAATACCACTGACTGGTACGGATGGTTGATAGGGGTTGCTGCCAGCGTCCTAGGGATCAACCAAGGACCTTCTTAAATTGTACCTTATTTATTTATTAAATTTATTTCTTATTATTGTTGTTGATGATTTAATCTTTAATTTGATTTGATTCAGTCTGGGAATGGTGAAAACCTAACAGTTCAGGTCCAAATATATAAGCAATTCTGAGTAAAGTGGTGGTATTATTATTATTAATAATAATAATAATATTAATTAATTAATAACAAGAAACGGGACATCACTTCCACCACTAATAATACTTTTATTTTGTCGCCTTTCCGTAATGTGCTGGCCTAAACTCCACTTTGTCTGCTTTAGACCTGCTTCTCACCACAGATGGGGAGGGGGTCAAGAATCCCCGGGGCCATTGGACAGGGCCAACTAAAGGTCATTATATCTCACCCCCCCCCTTCCAGCTTGTCCGAGGGGACGTTATGGGACCGACTGTGCCCGTCCCTGTCTGTGTGGCGAAAATGTCCCATGTCACCCGGTGTCTGGTTCCTGCTTTTGTCCCCCGGGCAAGTCCGGTCCTGGATGCGAAAACGGTGAGTCCCTTCCCCCAAAAAACCCACTCGGTTTTTGTTTGACTTGGGAGCGTGGGAATTGGTGGCATCTCATCATACGCGCCCTTGATGGGGAAGGGGCTTTCCAGCTTGGGAAGTTGACAGAATGGGGTTCACCTCACAGGGCTGGGCTTGCAATCCTGCTGGGGTCACCCATTTCGTAAGCACAGAGGGAGGCTCGGGGCCCGCCTCGCAGGGATGTCGCGCGAGCAGGCAAGCAGCAATCATAAGAGCTGAGTGTTTTGACAAGACAACCAGGGGACTCAGGTTGAAACCTACCGTCAGCCTGTGGGGTTTGGGAGAATGGGTCTCTGATTCAGGCCAGCCTACCCTGCAGGAATGTTGTGTAGATAAGAGCTGAAAAAGCCATCTATCTATCCATCCATCCATCCATCCATCCATCCATCCATCCATCCATCTATCTAATCTATCTCTGTATCTCTGTCTGTCTATCTCTAATCTAATCTTATCTATCTATTTATCTCTATTTATCTCTCTTTCTATATCTATCTATCATCTATCTATCTATCTATCTATCTATCTATCTATATCTATCTCTTATCTATCTTTCTCTTTCTATCTCTCTCTCTATTTCTATATCTATCTAAACTATCTCTTATCTATCTCTATTTCTCTCTCTCTCTCTAATCTATATTTCTTAACTATCTATCTCTATCTATTATCTCTATCTCTATTTCTCTCTCTATTTCTATATCTATCTATCGATCTATCTCTATCTCACTATTTCTCTCTCTCTCACACACACACACTTTCTCTCTCTCTTTCTATATATATCTACTCTCTTATCTATCTCTATTTATAATACAATAATACAATAATACAATAATACAATAGTAGAGTTGGAAGGGACCTTGGAGGTCTTCTAGTCCAACCCCCTGCCTAGGCAGGAAACCCTATACCGTTTCAGACAAATAGCTATCCAACATCTTCTTAAAGACTTCCAGTGTTGGGGCATTCACAACTTCTGGAGGCAACTTCTGTTCCACTGATTAATTGTTCTAACTCTCAGGAAATTTCTCCTCAGTTCTAAGTTGCTTCTCTCCTTGATTAGTTTCCACCCATTGCTTCTTGTCCTGCCCTCAGGTGCCTTGGAGAATAGTTTGACTCCCTCTTCTTTGTGGCAACCCCTGAGATATTGGAATAATGCTATCATGTCTCCCCTAGTCCTTCTTTCTCTTAAGCTAAACATACCTAGTTCCTGCAACCGTTCTTCATATGTTTTAGTCTCCAGTCCCCTAATCATCTTTGTTGCTCTATTTCTATCTATCTAATCTATATCTCTTATATATTTATCTCTCTATCTCTCTCGCTATTTCTTTCTCTCTATCTTGCTATTTCTCTTTCTATATCTATCTATCTCTATCTATCAAATCTATCTCTTATCTATCTCTATTTCTCTCTCTTTATTTCTATCTCTCTTTATCTATCTATCTCTATTTATCTCTCTCGTTCTATCTTGCTATTTCTCTCTCGCTTGCTATTTCTCTATCATTTGTCTGTCTGTCTATCATCTATCTATCTATCTATCTATCTATCTATCTATCTATCTATCTATCTATCTATCTATCTATCATCTATCTATCTATCTATCTATCTAGCCTATCTCTTATCTATCTATATTTCTCTCTCTCTCTATTTCTCTCTCTCTCTCTATCTTGCTATTTCTCTCTCGCTTGCTATTTCTATCTATCTATCTATCTATCTATCTATCTATCTATCTATCTATCATCTATCTATCTATCTATCATCTATCTATCTATCATCTGTCATCTATCTATCTAGCCTATCTCTTATCTATCTATATTTCTCCTCTCTATTTCTCTCTATTTCTATATCTATCTATCTATCTATCTATCTATCTATCTATCTATCTATCTATCATCTATCTATCTATCTATCATCTATCATCTATCTATCTATCTATCATCTATCTATCTATCTATCATCTATCTATCTATCTATCTATCTATCTATCTATCTATCATCTATCTATCTATCTATCTATCATCTATCTATCTATCTATCTATCTATCTATCTATCTATCTATCTATCTATCTATCATCTATCTATCTATCATCTATCTATCTATCTATCTATCTATCTATCTATCTATCTATCATCTATCTATCTATCTATCTATCTATCATCTATCATCTATCTATCTATCTATCTATCTATCTATCTATCATCTATCTATCTATCATCTATCTATCTATCTATCTATCTATCTATCTATCATCTATCTATCTATCTATCATCTATCTATCTATCTATCTATCTATCTATCTATCTATCTATCTATCTATCTATCTATCTATCATCTATCTATCTATCATCAATCATCTATCTATCATCTATCTATCTATCTATCTATCTATCATCTATCTATCTATCTATCTATCTATCTATCTATCTATCTATCTATCTATCTATCTATCTATCTATCTATCTATCTATCACACACCTACACAAACAAACCACTTGAGGCTGGTTCATTCCATCCGTGCCCAGTTCAGTTTCTAACAACGGAGCATCCTGCACGCGGGTTAGACTACATGTCCTCAGGGGTACCTTCCGGTGCATTATGCATTCAGCGGGGGCTTCCTTCGATGTTTTCGGGGTGTTTGCGTTCCATCGAGAGCCCCATCGGGGTTCAGCCTCTCTCTCCCGCTTTTGCTTCTCCAACAGACTGCCCGGCCAATCGTTACGGATTCAACTGTAGCCAGACATGTGCCTGCCAAAATGGGGCCATCTGTCTGCCAGAAGATGGAGCCTGCCTCTGTGGGCTCGGATGGACCGGGATCTGGTGTGAAAAAGGTGATTTCTCCCTGCCTCTAAGATGAATCGGATGAATCCTGGTTCACATCTGTACGGATTCCTGTCTCCTGGAGTTCCGCTGGACATAGAAAGAGCTCGGGTTTTAGATTTTGGCAGCGTTTTGAATCCTAGTTTACATCTGTGTGGATTCCTGTCTCCTGGAGTTCCGCTGGCCAACCCACTTCCTTTTTGGCAGTCGTTTGCTATCCAAACTTGTTTCTGACTTAATTTCTGAGCGTTTCGTTACCAGACAAGGTAATATCATCAGTGGGATTTTTTTTTTCCTCCTATGCCACTGATGATGTTATCTCATTTGGTAATGAAATGTTCAGGAAACTAAATGGAAACAAGCAAAACCCCTGTCAAAAAGGAAATGGGTTCTCCAGCGGAACTCCAGGAGACAAGAATCCGTACAGACCTAAACCAGGATTTAAACCCACTGGCAAAATCTAAAACCCGAGCAGTTTCCATTTTTTTCTGTTATTTCAAAATCTGCATCCTTGCTTAAACCAGCGTTCTTCCAACTTTGGCAACTTTTAAGACGGGTGGATTTCAACTCCCAGAATTCCAAAATTGGGGGCGGGGGGGGGGCTCCAAAGCAGAGCTGGCAGCAGATTCGGAGAGTGAGGAGGGTTGGGGAGGAACCTGGGCCAGTCCTGGGGTCTGGGGAGGGCTCTGAGGAGGACTCTGTGTCGGAGGCAGAGAGGGGTCCGGGGCCGTCTGACAGTTCTCAGCTGCCTTCAGAGTCGGAGATCAGTGGGGCAGAGGAACAGCTGGAGCCTGTTCCCAGTGAGTACATGCACAGAGTGGCCAGACGAAGGGAACAGCTAAAGAACAGGGGTCGACTTGGAAGTGAGGCCACAGGTGGATGGTGAATGGCTCCTCCCAGAGGGAATAAAAGAGGAGCGACAGGGGAGTGGAGTTTGCAGGAGACCATTAGTTCGCTTCATTGGTTCCTGACTCTCCGAGACTCCTTGCCAAGTTGTGCAGATACCGGCCTGTCAGCTCTCCAAGCCAGAGAAGGTCTGTGACCGTAAATCCTCCCTTGAAAGACTTTGCTGGATGTGAAGGAGCAGAATTCATCGTCAATTAATAAAAGGGTTTTTTGTCGGGACCAGGAGTTTGCTTCCGGTTCTCGGGAAGCCTCGCTCAGAACACTTTCAAATATGTAACATAAAGGGGAATTCTCCCCCCAGGATGCCCTCCGGGGAAATATGGGGCCAACTGCCAGCTGAACTGCACTTGCCAAAGCGATGGGATTTGTGATCCGGCCACGGGGATCTGTCGGTGCGGGAAAGGCAGTTACGGGAATTGGTGTGAGCACGGTAAGCCTGCAACAATTTTGTCCGCCGATTGTCTTAGGTGTTTCTTTTTACACATTCTTTTTTTTTTTTCATTTTGATTTCCCCCCTTCAGCCTGCCCAGCTGGATTTCACGGGGTCGCCTGTCAGGAGCGATGCAGCTGCCAAAACGGTGCCTCGTGCGATCCGCGATCCGGGGAGTGTCTTTGTCGGCCGGGGTTTCGCGGCCGCTACTGCGAAAAAGGTTCGTCGAATTCCCGCGTCTTGGCCGATTCCCTGAAGTTAGCTAAGATGTGGTGCTTAAATCGTGGTTATGCACTCCTTTTCAACGCTTAAACGAGTAACTTTAGTCGTGTTTTTCCCCCCGCCGCGTGCCTTCTTCCTTTCGTGCTGTGTCTTTTTTGGGCAATCAGGAGGGGGAAAACGAACGTTGGTTTAGCGGTTTAGCATTTTGGTTTTTTTTTCCAGAAGTTGTGAATGCTCCAACACTGGAAGTTTTTAAGAAGATGTTGGACAATCATTTGTCTGAAATGGTATAGGGTTTCCTGCCTAAGCAGGGGGTTGGACTAGAAGACCTCCAAGATCCCTTCCAACTCTGTTATTCTGTATTTTTTCTTTCTTTCTTTCTGCTTTAGTCCTTCTTTTCCCCTCAATATGGCTTTTGGGTGCTTTAATTCCAATTATACACTGACTTTTGTACGGAAATTGGGATGCAGTCATTTGACATATGAGCAGCAAGAATTAAAGAATTTTATTGGGGATAGTTTTTAGGTAAATGTTTTTATAATTTTTAGAATTTTAATCTAACTTAACTAAATTGTACAGTGAATCATTACTACCTCCTCCAGTCCTATATTTAATTTATTGACTTTGTATTTATACCATGTATATTTGTTGTTCAATTATTTTAATATGACTGTACACCGCCCCGAGTCTCTTTTGAGAGGGGGGCGGTCTAGAAATTGAATAAAGTTAAGTTAAGTTAAAATAGTTCAGAAAAAAAAAAAACATGGCACGGCCTTTTCGGTTCCAGGCTGCGACGCAGGGAGATACGGAGAAAAATGCCAACGGGCGTGTGATTGTGAAGGAGAAGCCCCGTGTGAGCCCTCCACCGGCCGTTGCCTCTGCCCTCCGGGGAAAACGGGAGCCAAGTGTGACCTTGGTGAGTGTGCAAATGGATCAATGGAGAACAATTGCAATTGGATGGGGGGGGGGGGTTACAATGAGAACAATTAACCAGTGGAACAGCTTGCCACCAGAAATCGTGGCTGCTTCATCAGTGGAGGGTTTTACAGAAAAGACTGCACAGGGACCTGCCTGAAATGGTGTAGGCCCCTCCTGCTTGAGCAGGGGGTCAGACTAGAAGACCTCCAAGGTCCCTTCCAGATTCTATTCTATTTATTTCCATTCTATTCCTATTCTATTTCTGAATAAGAATAGAATATATTCTCTTTCATTCTTTTTCTTATTCTATTCATTTCTATTCTATTCTCTCTTCTCTATTCTATTCCTTATTCTACTCCTATTCTACTCCTTGTTCTATTCCATTTCATTATATTTCTTATTCTATTCTATTTATTTCTATTCTATTTCTTATTCTATTCCTATTCTATTTCTTATTCTATTCTCTTTCATTCTATTTATTATTCTATTCTATTCATTTCTATTCTATTCTCTCTTCTCTTCCCAATCTATTCCTTATTCTACTCCTTATTCTATTCTATTTCATTATATTTTTTATTCTATTCTATTCATTCCTATTCTATTTCTTATTCTATTCTTTCATTCTATTTATTATTCTATTCTATTCCTTTCTATTCTATTCTCTCTTCTCTTCTCAATCTCTTCCTTATTCTACTCCTTATTCTATTCTATTCTATTTCATTATATTTCTTATTCTATTCTATTCTATTCATTTCTATTCTATTTCTTATTCTATTCCTATTCTATTTCTTATTCTATTCTATTCATTTCTATTCTATTCTCTCTTCTCTTCCCAATCTATTCCTTATTCTACTCCTTATTCTATTCTATTTCATTCTATTTCTTATTCTATTCTGTTTCTATATTTTATTATTCAGTCCATTCCATTCCAATTTATTCTCACTTGTCTTCATTCTATTCTATTCTGTTCTTTCTATTCTGTTCACTTTGGCTTTGCAAGAGGCTAGAGGAAAAAAAAAATACAGATTTCCAAAAGTAAAGTTTTCTGCAGATTTGCCAAGAAGCTCAGAGCAATTCCACCGATACACATCACAAAACGAGTGGGATAAATTGGAAGATCTGCGACTTATTGTATTATTCTACAGCATCTTGTGATGCTGTTGGGGTTTAACACATTTAAAAAAAACAACAACCTGCGATTATCTTATCGGAAAAAAAATGTCTGAAAACAGAAGTGGTCGGGACAGACTAAATGCCCTCTAAGGGACCCTTTTAGAAGTCCAGCCAGCTGGATTAAGGGGATCGGAGGGGATCCATTCTGCAAGTTCTAAGGTCAGAAATTGGGAAAATGGGCCAATGGCAGGTTTGCACACGAATTTAACCCTTCCCTTCCCATGCCTTCTGCTAAATCCAGATTGCCAGCTTGGAAAATTCGGTCCGGATTGTTCTCTGACTTGTAAATGTTCTGCGGCCAACGCCTTTTGTGACGCAAAGAACGGACACTGTGTGTGTCTTCACGGATATGTAGGAACGACGTGTCGAGAAGGTAAGTCGGGCCAACGGATGAGCGGGTTGCAAGAACCAGAAAGACAAATTTCAAATCCTCTCCCCTGAAAAGCTAGCTTTCTCGGTGCAGGGAGCCGATGTGTAATAAAAGCCCTTCCTGGGGTAGTAAATGCAGAACTGCCTACTTAGGATCTCTTGAGGTGTTATTTCTATGCATTGGAGGGTTGAATTAAATGGTTTTTAATTGCTTTTGTTGAAATGTTTACTTCTCTTCCGCCGTGTTCTCATCCTACGCTAAATAAACAAATTGATTTAATGGGTTTTTTTTTTTTTACACATTTCTATCAAAAAGTCGAGGGACACAGTGGCTCAGTGACTCAGAAGCTGAGCTTGTCGATCAGAAAGATTGGCGGTTCGAATCCCTAGCGCCACGTAATGGAGTGAGCTCCTGTGACTTGTCCCAGCTTCTGCCAAACTAAAAGCACATTAAAAAATGCAAGTAGGAAAATAGGAACCACAATTTTGATGGGAAGGGAACAATGCTCCGTGCGCCTTTGGGCGTTGAGTCATGCCAGCCACATGACCCCGGAGACGTCCTCGGACAGCGCTGGCTCTTTGGCTTTGAAACGGAGATGAGCACCGCCCCCTAGAGTCAGGAACGACCAGCACATATGTGCAAGAGGAACCTTTACCTTATCAAAAAGACGCCCCTTGTCTTGCGCAAAATAAATCAGGAAGTTGCACACCCTCCTGCTTTGCTGCAGAAAACCTTTTTATTTCAACTTCCCGTTCTAGCTGACGCCCTTGGCATTTCCGGGTGGTCTCCCATCCCTTCCAGCATCTTTACTGTGGCGAAAAGCAGCCAAGCGAGCGATGTGGTTTTTAACCCATGGTGGAAATGTAATCTTTTTTTTCTTCTTTTCAAAGGAGGCCCACCTCAACTGACGGCCAGCTCAAGGCAAGAAGCCAGACAGAGTGAGTGGTTTCCAGGTCTTCGTACAATTATCTTTGGGGGGGGGGGTTAAGGTAAAAAGGTGGAGGTTCCCTTCGCACATATGTGCTGGTCATTCCTGACTCTGGGGGGCGCTGCTCATCTCCGTTTCAAAGCCGAAGAGCCAGCGCTGTCCGAAGACGTCTCCGTGGTCATGTGGCCGGCATGACTCAACGTCCGAAGGCGCATGGAATGCTGTTCCCTTCCCACCAAAGGTGGTGGTTCCTATTTTTCTACTTGCATTTTTTAACATGCTTTCGAATGGCTAGGTTAGCAGAAGCTGGAACAAGTGACGGGAGCTCACTCCGTTACGCGGCGCTCGGGATTCGAACCGCTGAACTGCCAACCTTTCTGATCGACAAGCTCAGCGTCTTAGCCACTGAGCCACCTAGTATCTGATGGGGGGGGGGGGGTAGAGTAACTCAAACAGAGCTTTGCATCTATGTGTTTTAAAAAAACGTAAGTAGTATAGCTCTCTGCGCTAGAGAATGGATCGAGTAGGTAGAAATAAAATTGATTTAATAAGTTAGACATTTAATTTTTTAGCTTGCCTTTTCCAACCTCTCTCTCTCTTTCTTGCACACAGAAATGTACTTTTAAATCCCCGTTTACGGAGCATTTCAAAATCCCTGAGTTTTTTCACAATTCGCGAGGCTCAGGAAACGAAAGGGTGGGGTTTGCCCACCCCAACAACCCTCCCTGAGAAACTAACTTTCTACGTGCAGGGAACGCTTGCAAATCGAAACGTGGAGATGTCCAAAGGAATGAATGCTGGTTTATGGGCCAATGTCTAATATTGCTCTATTTTTTTTCCTTCCAGATTTGATGAAACTATAGATATTTGCTCCAGAGACGGTTACAAGGAGGCTAAAAAATTTAGCCGATATTTAGCTCACATTTGTGGTTTGGAGGGATTTTTTCCCCCCTCCAATGTGGACGTCGCGTGCTCTTTTAAGAAAGGCAAGATTTTGGGTGCAGTAGAAATGAATTCGAAAATTCAGTCCTAAATTGCCTGAATTGTTGCTCTAAGACTCCGTTTCTCCAGTCCCCCCCCCAAAAAAAAAGATTTAAGAGGGTGGGTAGGGGGGATATTCCCCCCACCTCCCAAATGTAAGGGCTGAGAGAGATATCCAAAAAATGCACCCCAAGAAATAACAGATTAAAAGGAAACCAAGCACCTCTCGCGGGGGGGGGGGAATCCATTAAAAGTGATTCAAGAATCCTGAACTTGGTGGGGGGTGGACTAGATGACCTCCCACCTGCAATGGCATGAATTCTTTATTTTATTCAGTTTGGGAAGATCTCGATGGGAAGAAATCGAACTGAACTCATCACGGGCCTTGGGAGAAAAGTCAAACTTTTTGACAACTTTGTGAGGACGACAACAACTACAAAAAAATATATATTTTTTTTATTTGGAACAAACTTTTCGGGCAATTTTGGGGGCATGTAATGCCTGGTGTTATTTTTATTTTTTGCAGATGGAGTGCAAAATGAACCCAATTTTCTCCCCTTTCGTGATTCTCTCTCTTTCTCTCCCCACAAAGGGCTCATTGTAGAAAAAGGGCTAAGTATTATATCCTGCCCTGTATCCAAAAAAGAATTATGATTTTCTTACATTACCATAATATTTATGTTCGAAACTGAAGCTAAGTGAATTTTGTGGTTCCTTTTTTTAAATAAATAAATAAAATGAAGTAAAATTCAAAGGGGAACATTTGCAGTTGATTCATCCTTGATATGGCTGCCAATTTTTTTTTAATTTCCTGACAGTGAGAACAATTAATCAGTGGAACAGAAGTTGCCTCCGGAAGTTGTGAATTCTCCAACACTGGAAGTCTTTAAGAAGATGTTGGATAGCCATTTGTCTGTAGGGTTTCCTACCTAAGCAAGGGGTTGGACTAGAAGACCTCCAAGGTCCCTTCCAACTCTGCTACTGTATTGTAAATCTGAACCGAGCCGTCTTGTCTGCTTCTAACGATCCCTTTTTGCTACGTTGAATTCAGAAATTCTCGGTTGAAAAAAAAATCTGCAAAATTTTACCTGTGTTGTTGTAACTTTGAATCGTCGCTAAACGAACGGCCGAAAATCTAGGACTATCGGTAATGGTTTTAGCACTTTTAACAAGGTCCTAAATTCTTTTCGTTCCGATTTTCTTTATAGGTGTATGCAGAGTCGGAAGGGACCTTGGAGATCTTCTAGCCCAACCCCAATTTCCTCTCGTGAATTCCTCAGTCTGAGAATTCTGGGAGACCCTCAAACACCCTAAAGTCCCAGAACACCCCCCAAAATATTATTTCAGCATTCACCCAAAACAACTCCTTTTGTCGAGCAACTTTCACCAAAAGTTGTTGCTCCAGCTTGAGGTTAAGAGCTGTAACTACATGGAAAAAAGACGCAAATCTCCGCTTGTTTTATTCAAGGAATACGTAGGAAAAATAACAACACAACTCACCCGACGGTTCATAGGATCGGAGCAGAAAGGGGAAGATAAATCATTCACAGAGAGTTGTATAAGTTTGGAGTCATTGAACGGTTTACGGACGGGGGGAAAAAAAGGAGAATTATGTACAAGAGTAAACACCGAGGCTGTTAGAACGGAGGGCGGTTTGGGAATATTAACTAGAGGGACCCCTGAGGAATTATGGGGGGGGGAGGGAAAGGGGGCAGATGAAGACATCGCGAGTCTTAAAAATCCATCGTAAAAATTATTCCGTTCCATGGGTTTTTTAAAAAAAAAATCTATAAAAAGGGTAGGATTAAATCCAACGGCTACCAGTTGCTGACCTCTTTGTGTTGTGGCCTGCCAGCGGTGAGCAGAGCTGGTAGTAGATTCGGACAGTGAGGAGGTTGGGGAGGAACCTGGGCCAGTCCTGGAGTCTGGGGAGGGTTCTGATGAGGGCTCTGTGTCAGAGGCAGAGAGGGGGCCAGGGCCAGGGCCGTATGCCAGTTATCAGCTGCCTTCAGAGTCAGACATCAGTGAGGCAGAAGAACAGCTGGAGCCTGTTCCCAGTGTGCGCATGCTCAGAGTTGCCAGACGAAGGGAACAGCTAAAGAACAGGGGGTGACTTGGGAGGAAGGCCACAGGTGGAGGATGAATGGCCCTTCCCAGAGGGAATAAAAGAGGAGCGAAAAGGGAGTGGAGTTTGCAGGAGACCATTAGTTCGCTTAATTGGTTTGTGACTCTCCGAGACTCCTTGCCAAGTTTTGCAGAGATCAGCCTGGCAGCTCTCCAAGCCAGAGAAGGTCTGTGACCGTAAATCCTCCCTGGAAAGACTTTGCTGGATGTGAAGGAGCAGAATTCACAGTCAATTAATAAAAGGGGTTTTTTGTCGGGACCAGGAGTTGAATTCAGGCTCTCGGGAAGCTTCGCTCACAACACTCTGCAGCTTTTCAATCCAGCTGGATTTTAGGCAGTGGATTTCCTATGATCCAATTTATTTTAAAAAAACCCAAAACACCAGTTTGGTCCAGGATACGGCCGGGTATCCAGAATCGCAACTCCCTGGCCCTTAAAAGTACCTTCCGGTGCTCTGTCATCCGAGCGGGTTGAGACGGGACCCATTCCGTCATCACACGTCGGTCTCGATGCGCAACCGTTCCAAGCGCTGGACGTTGCGTTCGACGGCGTTGCGGTTGGTGATTTCCTGGGCACAGGCTTGCGGGAACCAGCCCTTCTCTCCGTCCCGCAGGCGTTCCCCCAAATACCAGCCTGGAAGAAGATGGAGAAGGGACTGAGAGATCATCCAAAGGGGCTTTAAAAAAAATAGAGGCAACTGGATTGTCTTGTTTTTCTTTGAAGAGGTTTCGCTTCTCATCCGAAGAAGCTTCTTCAATTCTTTTCTTTTTCTTTGAAGAGGTTTCGCTTCTCATCCGAAGAAGCTTCTTCAATTCTTTTGTTTTTCTTTGAAGAGGTTTCGCTTCTCATCCCAAGAAGCTTCTTCAATTCTTTTGCTTTTCTTTGAAGAGGTTTCGCTTTTCATCCCAAGAAGCTTCTTCAATTCTTTGGTTTTTCTTTGAAGAGGTTTCGCTTCTCATCCCAAGAAGCTTCTTCAATTCTTTTGCTTTTCTTTGAAGAGGTTTCGCTTCTCATCCCAAGAAGCTTCTTCAATTCTTTTGCTTTTCTTTGAAGAGGTTTCGCTTCTCATCCCAAGAAGCTTCTTCAATTCTTTGGTTTTTCTTTGAAGAGGTTTCGCTTCTCATCCCAAGAAGCTTCTTCAATTCTTTTGTTTTTCTTTGAAGAGGTTTCGCTTCTCATCCCAAGAAGCTTCTTCAATTCTTTGGTTTTTCTTTGAAGAGGTTTCGCTTCTCATCCCAAGAAGCTTCTTCAATTCTTTTCTTTTTCTTTGAAGAGCTTTCGCTTCTCATCCCAAGAAGCTTCTTCAATTCTTTGGTTTTTCTTTGAAGAGGTTTCGCTTCTCATCTCAAGAAGCTTCTTCAACTCTTTTGATTTTCTTTGAAGAGGTTTCGCTTCTCATCCCAAGAAGCTTCTTCAATTCTTTTGTTTTTCTTTGAAGAGGTTTCGCTTCTCATCCCAAGAAGCTTCTTCAATTCTTTTGTTTTTCTTTGAGCTCTGAGCTGAAGAAGCTTTTTGGATGAGAAGTGAAACACTTTCAAAGAAAAACAAGAAAATCCAGTTGCCTCTTTTAAAAAAAAAAAAGCACCTTTGGGACCACCATGACCTGGATATGACTGAGAATCTCCAATTAATAGGTTAAAAAAACAACAAAACCTGAATTTTCGCTGAAGGATGTGACTCGGTGCAAGCCAGCCATTTAAATCCTGGTTTGGAGGAGGCGAAGGACGCGGCTACAATCCTCTGATCTAGCTTGTCCTCAACCTTGGCAAGTCTTAAGAAGTGTGGACTTCAATTCCCAGAATTCCTCAGCCAGCACGCTTGGTGGGAGTTGAAAGTCCAACCAGGCTGGCTGGGGGATTCTGGGAATTGAAGTCCACACTTCTTAAGTTCAAGCCATCTTTTAAATGTGAATTTTAGAACAGGAAGTCAGCCGCGACCTGCCTTCATTGCGTTAACGGATATATAAATATTATTCTGTTGTTGTTTTTTTAAAAAAGAATTAATTCATTATTGGGGTCTTCCTGAAGCCACTCACCCTCTTCCTGATTCAGGATAAGGACGACGTCGGACTGCTGGAGTGAAATCTCGTCCGACTGCAGAGTCCGATAGGCCCTGGTGATCTCTACCTGTTGGAGCGCTGGGGAAAAAAAGAGAGAACACACACTCGAGCGTTGCCTAACGCTAGACAATTTAAGAGCAATTTTTTAAAAATTGTATGCGGAAGACTCTGAAAGCAAGAGTGGAATGACCATCAGATCATCAGTATTTCTTATACAGTATTATATTAACACGCGTCTATGCTAAGGAGCTAGATGTTCTACTCCCCCTCCCCACCTGAAAAGAACTCTGTTCTAACTTCCAGCTGCCTTATATTAATACTTTCTGACGCTAAGGAGCTAGACGGTGTACTCCCCCTCCTCACCTGAAAGGAACTCTGTTCCAACTGCCAGTTGCCTTATATTAACATGCTCTGATGCTAAGGAGTTTAGACATTCTACTCCCCCTCCCCACCTGAAAGGAACTCTGTTCCAACTGCCACTTGCCTTGTAATAACACGCTCTAATGCTAATAATGCTAAGGAGTTACAGATTCTACATTAATTTTCATTCAAATGTATCTATATTTCTATTTCTATATCTATATCTATCTCTATTTCTATCTATCTATCTATCTATCTATCATCTATCTATCTATCTATCTATCTATCTATCATCTATCCATCCATCCATCCATCCATCCATCCATCCATCCATCTATCATCTATAATTGCAATGAGTGACCAGCAGAAGGAGCACGGAGCCTATTTTTCTGCGATGGAGAAGACAAGAGGGCCTTCTCCGTCTCTCACACACTCATTCCTCTATTTTAATCCTGAGAACAAAAGGTCAGGAACATTTTCTGAACATCCCAAAACAACACAATCCTTCTCACACTCCCGTTTCATCCCACAGAGAACGGCAGAATCCCTGGGCCGGAAGCCTCTCTCGCACATGGGCCGATTTTTTATTTTATTTTTTGCAAACACGAAATTCTTCGGAGCCGCTTTCCAAATTCTTTGCCGACTTCTCACTTGGCCAGGCGTGGCTGGGCGAGTGACGGAGAGAGAGAGAGACCAAAACAGCTGCAAATGCACATCTGGAGCCCCAGAAGAGTAAATCTCCTACCCTTAAAAAGGATCTTAGCGTCCCCAGAGACGGGGGTGGGTGGGGTTGGGGAGTTGTGTTCCCCTCGGCCCCAAAATGACTGCAAATGTGCATTTTCGGCTCTTGGGAGTCTGCAAGCCAACATTGATGGTTTGTTTGGTCGGTTTCCCCCAAAGCTGTGGTTTCGACACAGTGCGACGGGCGAGGCCAGATGTAGGTTAAAAGCGCATAATTGCTCGGAATGCATGGATTAGGAGGAGCCAAATATCTGTATTTTATTTTGCAAATCGATCTTTTTTCTTTTCTTTTCGGCGGACTAAAATTTGTTTTGTTTTTTCTTACCTCCTTTTTCGGCTGTGCTGGTTTCTTTTTCTTCTCGGTGCATTAATGCGCTGATCCAACGGGCCCTGTCACTCCTGCACGGAGCAAAGAGTGGGTTTGTGAGCGGGGCCGAATAAAATTACTTTACTTTATTACTTTACTTTATTTTAAATTTCTAGACCGCCCCCTCTCCCAAAAGGGACTCGGGGCGGTGTACAGTCAAATTAAAACACAAGGAATACATAAGAATAGATATATAAATACACAGATCCTTAAATACTTAGACGAGGAGGCTATAAAAAACTGTATCTTAAAGTAAAGCAATTAAAAAACAGTATTAAAAAATAACCCCTAAAAATACCCCAAAAAGTTAAAGTTAAAATAATGACCTAGAAATTCCCAAATTAAAAAATATCTGCCAGGAGGTAAAATAAAACTATGAATGGGCCAAGCCGGCTAGTCGAAACAGGTGAGTCTTTAGTTTTTGACGAAATTCAACCCTAAAACCTTGCATTTAATCATGCAATTTGGATCCAGATTTTTTTTTGGGGGGGGGGGGATCTGGACGTTGTCCCTCTCTTTCTCCTCCCACCCCCCATTCCCAATTCAGAATAACATCCACCTTTAAGGCGGTATCATAAATCGGGTTGGGATTTCAACTTCCTCCTCTGCTCTGGGATCTCTTAGTGGTCTCCTATCCATGTAGAAAACCAGGCTTAGCTTTCCAGAGTTCAGTCAAGGATGGGGCAGCTTGGAAAGATGAGGGCAGTCTCTACGTTAAGGGGTCAAAACGAAAAGCCAAACCAATCTCGGTTTAATGGGCTGATCCTTGCTTCGTCTTGGCAACCCAGGGCCCCAAATAAACCAGGTTTAAGATGGGAATCACTGAAGGAAGGAAGGAAGGAAAGGTTTTCGGTTCTGTCTGGGCCATGGGTGACTGGCAGGGAGCTCAAGGGATTGATGGAACCTCCATATTCAAGAGAAGAGCAATTATGGAGGGTCTGTGACTTTTCCAAAGCCACAAATAACAGAATAACAGGGTTGGAAGGGGCCTTAGAGGTCTTCTAAGCCAGCCCCCGCTTAAGCAGGAGAACCGATACCATTTTAGACTAATGGCTGTCCAATGTCTTCTTAAAAGCCTCCAGTGTTGAAGCAGCCACAACTTCTGGAGGCAAGCTAATCAATCAATCAATCATTGATTGAATGAATGCAAACCAATACAGAAATAATACAATTGGAGGGGACCTTGGAGATCTTCTAGTCCAACCCCCTTCTGAAGCAGGAGACCCTAAACCATTTCAATCAATCGATCGATCAGAATAGAGCTGGAAGGGACCTTGGAGGTCTTCTAGTCCATCCCCGTGCTCAAGAAGGAGACCCTAGACTATTTCAATCAATCAATCAATCAATCAATCAGAATAGAGCTGGAAGGGATCTTGGAGGTCTTCTAGTCCAACCCCCTGCTCGAGCAGGAGAGCCTAGACCATTTCAATCAATCAATCGATCAGAATAGAGCTGGAAGGGACCTTGGAGGTCTTCTAGTCCAACCCCCTGCTCAAGCAGGAGACCCTAAACCATTTCAATCAATCAATCGGTCAGAATAGAGCTGGAAGGGACCTTGGAGGTCTTCTAGTCCAACCCTCTGCCATTCCATTGATAGTTGTTCTAACTGGGGGGGGAGGGATAGGGTCCCCCAATTTCACAAGGCTATCAAATGACATTTGAAGGAGAGGCAGAAATTAAAGGGCCCAATGAGTGAAAAACTTACCGTATTTTTCGGAGTATAAGATCCACCTTTTTTCCTCAAAAAAGAGGCTGAAAATCTGGGTGCATCTTATACACCGAATACAGCAGTTGGATGCCAAAGAAACCACAGCTAAGGACGTGGTGCCCCCATCATCCTGGAGACTACAGGGCCCATATTTCATTCGCTATCAACAACTGTTCATGATGAGTTCGATCCTAAGGAGAGGCCGATATTTCTCTCTCTCTGGGCACAATAAGAATATATCTGCTGAATAAAAAAAACTCCACTCTGGTGACAGGAAGGGCATCGGGCCACTAAACACACAGCTCCATTCAGTTGCTCTAATTCCACCCCACAGGGGATTACGGTGTCATTAAATGACGGGGGGGGGGGGGAAATCTGTTCATGACGAGTAAGCCGTCTCAACTTCCCCTTTGAGTCCGTTTCCCAAGTGTCTTGATTCGAATCCAAGGCCTCCCTTTTGTTCTCGAAAGAGGATAATTGTTTCGGGCTCCCGACGGGACATCCCGTTATCTCTGCCATTGTAAAAAAGACACGTTCCCATTGCCAGTGCAAGAGAGAGGGGAAAGAGGCCGTTTTGGCAAGCAGGCGGAGAACTGTTTCAGCCCCGGTCAGTTGCTGACTCTTTTCTCGCTCGGGAAAATACTCACCGCGATTCTGCAGCCAGGACGACTTCCTCCGGCTTGCCTTCGCCGTCCTTTCGCAAAGCGAGACGGAAGAGGTGTACGCCGCGTCCGAGGCCAGTGGGACTGTCCGGGGTGTCGATCTTCTCGACCGAGAGGTGCTCCAACATAGAGTACGTCAGGACGGAGTAGCTCTCCTCGCTGACCCGGAAGAGGAAATATTAAAGAAAGAAAATTTTTAAAAAGGGAAAAGTGTCCAATGACGGATGCGAGAAAAGGATTGCAAAGCTTTTCTTTCCAAGGGGAGAGGAGGGGATTCTGGGAGTTTCCCACGCGGGGCATTCTGGGAAATGAAGTCCACGCAGCGGTGAGTGGAGAAATCTGAGCGAAGAACGATGTGCAAACAAACAGAATAATATTCACGCCATTTCGTATTTCAGCTCCCTCGAGGCCACAGACCACGCCAGGAGAAAACCACGGTTTATTTGCAACCACAAAGATTTATTGCAATGCTCTAAACCCCCCCCCCCACTCAAGGCTGAGGGCAGAAGGAGGCTAAAAGGCTTCCCACCTTAGCAACAAACCATCATCTGAAACCTAGCTTTGTTTTAAGAAAGCTGGCTTGTTTGAAACTGTGAGTTACTTAGTTGCCCGATTCCCAAATGCTGGCTTGATTCTGGTTTGTTTTTTTTTGCTCCCTTAAAGGTTTGATCAGCCAGGCCGAGAAGGACTTAAAATAATCCTGGTTTAGAGATGGGAGGGGGGGGGAGTTTTGTCGTTCACCACAATTCCTTTAAGTACATGAAAAATGCCAATAAAATCAAGGATTCCGTCGCGTTCACCTTTTTTTCTTGGTGATGATCAGGACGTCGTTGAAGAGGAAGAGGTAACAGATTCCTCGCCCGGATCCCTTCCGAAAGATCCCGCCGTCTTCGGTTGGAGGGATGGAGACCTCGCCCCTTTTCAACAGCCAACGGGACGTTGAGATCAATGGGAAGTTCTGAAAGAGGCAGAAAGTTGGTTTGGCTACGAGGTCAACCGTGAAGCCCAGAAGTGGACACCGGGACTGTCCACAGGGACCATAAAACACAGAATCAGCTGGAAGGGGACCTTGGAGGTCTTCTAGTCCAACCCCTTGCTCAAGCAGGAGATCCTAGACCATTCCAATCAATCAATCAATCAATCAATCAATCAATCAATCAATGAGAACAGAGCTGAAAGAGACCTTGGAGGTCTTCTAGTCCAACCCTCTGCTCAAGCAGGAGATCCTAGACCATTCCAATCAATCAATCAATCAATCAATCAATCAATGAGAACAGAGCTGAAAGAGACCTTGGAGGTCTTCTAGTCCAACCCTCTGCTCAAGCAGGAGGCCCTAGGCCATTTCAATCAATCAATCAATCAATCAATCAATCAATCAATCAACGAGAACAGAGCTGAAAGAGACCTTGGAGGTCTTCTAGTCCAACCCTCTGCTCAAGCAGGAGGCCCTAGACCATTTCAATCAATCAATCAACGGAATAGAGCTGAAAGAGACCTTAGAGGTCTTCTAGTCCAACCCTCTGCTCAAGCAGGAGGCCCTAGGCCATTTCAATCAATCAATCAACGAGAACAGAGCTGAAAGAGACCTTAGAGGTCTTCTAGTCCAACCCTCTGCTCAAGCAGGAGGCCCTAGGCCATTTCAATCAATCAATCAACGAGAACAGAGGTGAAAGAGACCTTAGAGGTCTTCTAGTCCAACCCTCTGCTCAAGCAGGAGGCCCTAGGCCATTTCAATCAATCAATCAACGGAATAGAGCTGGAAAGGACCTTGGAGGTCTTCTAGTCCAATCCCCTGCTCAAGCAGGAGGCCCTAGGCCATTTCAATCAATCAATCAACGGAATAGAGCTGGAAAGGACCTTGGAGGTCTTCTAGTCCAATCCCCTGCTCAAGCAGGAGACCCTAGACCATTTCAATCAACCAACCAACCAACCAATCAATCAATCAATCAATCAATGAGAACAGAGCTGGAAGGGACCTTGGAGGTCTTCTAGTCCAGCCCCCTGCTCAAGCAGGAGTCCCTAGATCATTTCAATCATCAATCAATCAATCAATCAATCAATCAATCAATCAATCAATGAGAACAGAGCTGGAAGGGACCTTGGAGGTCTTCTAGTCCAGCCCCCTGCTCAAACAGATGATCCTAGACCATTCCAATCAATCAATCAATCAATCAGAATAGAGCTGGAAGGGACCTTGGAGATCTTCTAGTCCAGCCCCCTGCTCAAGCAGGAGACCCTAGACCCTTCCAGACAAATGGCTGTTCCGCCTCTTCTTAAAAGCCTCCAGTGATGGACCACCCACCACTTCTGGAGGCAAGGAGTTCCACTGATCAATTGTTCTAACTGTCAGGAAATATTTCCTCAGTTCTAAGTTGCTTCTCTCCTGGATTAGTTTCCACCCGTTGCTTCTTGTCCTGCCCGCAGGTGCTTTGGAGAGTAAGTGGGACCCTCTTCTTTGGGGCAGCCCCTCAAATATTGGAGGGATGCTCTCTGGCACCCCTTTGAGCCCCCCCCCTACATTCGAACCCATCCCCTGCTCCCCCGTTGCTTCTTTTCGGGCTGTGAGCGAGATCTGGGAAGCGAGCCAAGCTTCAGGCACGGTAGTTCCCTTCTAAGGACCTCTTGGGAGGGAGGAGGGGGGGTGTCTCACCTTGACTTTGCCAAAATCCAGCTGCTTCTGCAAAGTGCACATCTGCTCGGTCCTTTCCATGGTGTGAGCTCCTTCGTTGCACTTCTTCACGAGCTTCAACGACAAACGAAAGCGCCGAAGGATGGATGGAAAGGAAGAACTTAAACCCCGGGCAAAAGGAGGCGCTTAAAAGGACCCAGAACCTCCGGGGGGGGGGGAAAGGGGGCAGAGACCACTTCTCATCCCATCAGACGGAGCAACGGAAAGATGTGGGAAAGTCCTCGTCTTAGGACGGTTCATTTAGCGACCATTCCAATGTTAATGCGTGAATCGATGAATACAGGTAAGCCCTTCACTTACGACAATTCGTTCAGTGGCCGAAGTTACAAGGGCACCGAAAAAAGGGACTGAAAGGGACTGTGTTTCACACTTATGACCGTCGCATGATCCCGGGGAGTGGGGGTTTCACTCGTTTGCGACCTTCTGACCGGCAAAGTTGACAAGGAAGACAGATCCTCTTAACAACCACGTGACTAATTGAAGAAGTGCAGTGTTTTGCTTAACAACCACGTGACTAATTTAAGAAGTGCAGTGTTTTGCTTAACAACCACGTGACTAATTTAAGAAGTGCAGTGTTTTGCTTAACAACCACATGACTAATTTAAGAAGTGCGGTGTTTCGCTTAACAACAGTGTCGAAGAAGGTTGGGATGGGGGGGCGGGGCGGAGCTCCCTTCACAAGGGTCTCGCTTAGCGGGCTCGGCTGTGGTCGTAAGTCGAGGACTTCCTGTATTTTGAAGGCTGCATGGCTGAGAAAAATATATATAAGTATTCCCTTTTTGTTCCGCCTTCAAATGGGGCGGAAGAATCTCAAAAGGCACCAAAAATGACCATTTTTTCCCCCTCCTCTCCCTTCTTCCCCCAAACCCAAATTCTGACTTTCCCGCAGATGTTGGGAAACGTACCTTGCTGATGGCCTTCAAAGCTCGGGTGGTCGCTCGGTACGCGGGGGAGTTCCCCGGGGTCTTTTGGCAAATGGTCTGAAAAAGGATTTTTTTTTAAAAAAAGGGGGGTGAGGTTTCGTCCAATGTCCCCCTCCCCATTTTACAGAGGTTCCCAATGCCGAGTTTTGTGGGTCCCGATGCGTTTCAGGACCCATCAGGCGGAGGGAGCCCCCCCCCCCCAACCAGCCCAAAAGTTTGCACACCCAAGAGACTCCCACGTTTGCGTCAATGCTTCACAGCTTTGACCCTGTAAGGTGTTTTTCCTGATATTTAGCCTGCCTTCCTGTCTTCCTTCCCTTCCTTCCATCCCTTCCTTCATTTCTGCTTTCTTTCCTGCCTTCCTTCCCATCCCTTCCTTCCTTCCTTTCCTCCCTTCTTTTCCCTTCCTTCCTTCCTTCTCTTCCTTTCCCTACCTCCTTCCCTTCCCATCTTCCCTCCCTTCCTGCTTCCATTCCTTCCTTCCTATCTCTTCATTTATGCTTTCTTTCTTGCTCTTTCCTTCCTTCCTTCCCTGCCTTCCTTCCCTTCCAGCTTTCCTTCCTTCCCATCTCTTCCTTCCTTCCTGCTTTTTTTCCTGCTCTTTCCTGCCTTCCTTCCTTACCTCCTTCCCATCCATTCCTTCCTTCCATTCCTCCCTTCTTTTCCCTTCCTTCCTTCCTTCCTTTCCTTCCTTCTCTTCCCTTCCCTCCCTCCTTCCCATCCGTCCCTCCCTTTCCTTCCTGCTTCCCTTCCTTCCCATCTCTTCCTTCATGCTTTCTTTCCTTCCTTCCCTTCCTTTCTTCCTTTCCCTTCCTTCTCATCTCTTCCTTCCTTCCTGCTTCTCTTCCTTCCTTTCCTTTCGTTGCTACTTTCCTTCCTTCCTTTCCTTTCCTAGGACTAGCGGCACAGCTCGTTCCGGACCGGGGGGGGGGGGGGCGCTGAAGAGCCCCCAGTTTTACTCACATCCATGAGGAGGGGCAGGCGGGTCACCCTCTGCATGGGGAGGATGAGGAAGGAAATCAGGGGCAGCCCCCCACATTCCGGCTTCTGTTCAATCTGCTTTAGCGACTCCTTAAAGGCAGCGTTGGAAGCTCTAAAAACAGAATTGGAAGAAAGAGGGTTGGGTTTCCCCCCCCCAGACCAAAAAGCCATTTCAGGACACCCTCCCCTCTGGAGAAGCCTTCGCCCACCACAGCACCCTCCTCTATTTTCAATCAATCAATCAGAATAGAGATGGAAGGGACCTCGGAGGTCTTCTAGTCCAAGCCTCTGCTCAAGCAGGAGACCCCAGACCATTTCAATCAACCAATCAACCAATCAGAATAGAGCTGGAAGGGACCTTGGAGGTCTTCTAGTCCAGCCCCCTGCTCAAGCAGGAGATCCTAGACCATTTCAATCAACCAATCAATCAATCAATCAGAATAGAGCTGGAAGGGACCTCGGAGGTCTTCTAGTCCAACCCCCTGCTCAAGCAGGAGGCCCTAGAGTCTAGGGCCTACACCATTTCAATCCATCCATCCATCCATCCATCAATCAATCAATCAATCAGAATACAGCTGGAAGGGACCTTGGAGGTCTTCTAGCCCAGCCCCCTGCTGGAGACCCTAGACCATTTCAATCGATCGATCAATCAATCAGAATAGAGCTGGAAGGGACCTTGGAGGTCTTCTAGTCCAGCCCCCTGCTCAAGCAGGAGATCCTAGACCATTTCAATCAATCAATCCATCAATCAATCCATCAATCAATCCATCAATCAATCAATCAGAATAGATCTGGAGGTCTTGGAGGTCTTCTAGTCCAACCCTCTGCTCAAGCAGGAGGCCCTAGACCATTTCAATCAATCAGTCAATCCGAATAGAACTGGAAGAGACCTTGGAGGTCTTCTAGTCCAATCCTCTGCTCAAGCAGGAGGCCCTAGACCATTTCAATCCATCCATCCATCCATCCATCCATCCATCCATCCATCCATCCATCCATCCAAATAGATTTGGAGGTCTTGGAGGTCTTCTAGTCCAACCCCCTGCTCAGGCAGGAGACCCTCGACCATTACAGACAAACGGCTGTCTTTAAAGGAGATTCACATCTTGCGTGCCTTTTCCAGTTTTTCAACAACAACAAAGTTTCCAGGACCCAAAGTTTTAGCATTACTGAATAATTAAATTGATGCATCTTGATCTCTGCCCCAGAATGTGTCTTTCCCTCTTGCAAAATTGGGATTTGGAAAACGGGTATAACATTATAGCCTCGCTTTTAAAGGGGTCTCAGCTCAACTCACAAGAGTTTTTGAAGGGTCCTTTGCTGGTAGACTTCGTTGGAGCAGTAGATGATGTAGGGGTTGAAGTTTCCGGAGGCGTGCACTTCCACCACGTCGCTGATGTCCGAAATCACCACGTTCTCTTGGTGCCTCTTCTCCAAGTCCTCAAAAAACCTAGACAGACACCCACCCACCCCCAGAAAAAAACATCTCGTGAGAAACTCACAACTCACAACCCTACAATGAAATTCCTAGCAGGAATATCGGGCACGTATCATCACATGTGGTGGAAGTGCCCAAAAGCTATAGACAACAAATAATTGGGATGAAAATTCATACATGGTTAGGGAAAAAAATGTTGAAACAGCATGCAGATTATAAGCCAGAACTATTTTTGTTAGGCATAATATTAGAAAAATACAACAAAGAGAATATATATTTGATACTGCATGTTTTGAGAGCAGGGAGAATTGTATTTGCATAACACTGAAAAAACAAGGAAATACCTACAGAAGAAGATATACCGTATTTTTCGGAGTATAGGACGCTCCGAAGTATAAGACACACCTAGCTTTTGGGGAGGAAAACAAGAAAAAAAAATCTACCTCTGCCTCCCAGAAATTTGCCTCCTTGCAGCAAACAGCCAGTTTCAGTTTCAACACAGCCTGATTAGCACAAGCCGCTGATCAGCTGTTTCAGGCTGCAGGGATTGCCATTGCCTCTGCGCGCCTCATTTTCGGCCTCTGCATCCCTTTTATTCAGCCTCCGCACGGGCCGTTTTTGGCCTCCGCATGCCCCATTTTCCACCCATTCCGGGCAACGGGGATCGGAATGATGCACTGAGGCCATAAACGGGATGTGCAAAAGCCAAAAATGGGATGTGGGGGGCGAAAATGGGACGTGCAGAGGGGACAATAGGCACTGGCAAATCCCTGCAGCCTGAAACAGCTGATGGTTGGGAGGCCGATCCAACCATCTGCTTGTGCTAATCAGGCAGTGCTGAAGTTGAAACAGGCTGTTTGCTGCAAGGAGGCAAATTGCTGGGAGGGAAAGGCAGATTTCCCCCCCCCCCCCCCCCCGCTTGTGCTAATCAGGCTGTGCTGAAAATGAAAATGAAACAAGCTGTTTGCTGTTTACTGCAAGGAGGCAAAATGCTGGGAGGCAGAGGCAGATTTCCCCCCCCCCCTTGTGCTAATCAGACTGAAAATGAAACAGGCTGTTTGCTGCAAGGAGGCAATTTTGCTGGGAGGCAGAGGCAGATTCCCCCCCCCCCCTTGTGCTAATCAGACTGAAAATGAAACAGGCTGTTTACTGCAAGGAGGCAGAGGCGAAAGGGTGGTGCCATCGGGGCTACATTCGGTGTATAAGACGCACCCAAATGTTCACCCTCTTTTAAGGGGGGGAAAGTGTGTCTTATACTCTGAAAAATACAGTAATTTAAAAAAAATACTAGACTGTTCAGAAATGGTCAGACTAACACTGAAGATAAAAGAAAAGGAAGACACAGAATACTTTCAAACATGGGACTTGTTGGAATCCATAGTTGGACAAAGGAACTGGAAATAAGAATTTTAAAAAGCGTTACGATGACCGCTCTACCACGTCACTTCGGGTCCCGCGCTTCTTCTCCCCCCACCCCGTCCTCTAAAACTGACCTCTTGCTGACCGCCAAGATGTCCCCCACGTTGGAGAAGAGGTGATGATGGTCCATCGGGGTCATGGTCTCCTTCAACCCGTCCGATTTCAGGAAATGCTCCACCAGGATGGTCAGGCTATGGAGGTAAGAGTACTCCGAGGTGATGATCTCAAAGATGGCCTGGGGGAAGATGGAGAGATGATGGAGAGGACGGTGAAGGTGGGCAAATGATGGCTTGTTGGCTCTTCATTGAGGTTCATTGGGGAAGGAAGTCAGCTTGGAAAGCCTAAGCTAGAACCAGTCATTGTGGTGGTCTTAGAATGAAGCAATCATCGTTAAATTGGCTTAAGGAGAAGCTATGTTGGAACCAACATTGCTCCTCAACCTTGGCAACTATAAGATGGGTGGACTTTAACTCCCAGAATTCCCCAGGCTGGTTCCCTATCTTTCTGTAGCTCTCCTAAATTTGGCCCTTGTGGGGCTCTCCTGGTGGCCACCAGATGCCCAAGGCCTTTTCCATCTCTTCTTTTGAACGTTGAGTTGGGTTGAAGATCATGAAAGGCCACATAAGATGCTTCGAGGTTCTCAAGAAGACCTCCCGTTTCCCAAGGAGATGGGTGCTCCATCCACACCTTCGCTCACCTCTTGCCTCTTACGTTCTTCTGGGGATATCCAGTCCAAGATGCCGGTTTCCAGGACCTGCAGAAAACAAATTCAAGAAATGTTCTCCTGATATCCTAATTCTTTGTTTGAAAAAGACCGAGAGAGAAAAAAGAGGTGAGGAGATGGGCTTTAAGAAGGACCATCCGTGCTGGAGAGGTCCAGTCCAGTTCTTCTCCCATCAGGACCCACCAAGAAGCCTCCAAGAAGTTCTAGTAGAACTTTTAGAGGCCTTGAACTGCTCTGTTGGGCTTTGTGCTCTCCAGATGTGCACATTTCAATCCTCAGCTCTGGGAAGGTGAAGACTTCACATCTGGAAAGTGACGTCCAGACCTTTGTAAGGGACGGGTTCAGACGCTAGTCCATAACTGAAGTTTCTTGAAGCCTCCAGACAGGTTGGACCGTGTCTCCAAAGTCATTGGGATGGACACGGAACTCACGCTAACCCAAGACAACAACAGATAACCAGGCAACACGCCCAAAGGATCCACCAACTTTAGGAGGTGGTGATCTGGTTGTATCCTCAGACCCCAAATCAGAACGTCTGCACCAGAGACAAATTCCTTGAGTGTATAATCACACTTGGCCAAGTTAAGTTTTCATATTGTGTATTGTATAGTGTATTTCATGTGTTTGTGTTGTATTATTGTATTGTAATCTAATTCTAATTTTAAATCTAATTTTAATTCTATTCTCTATTCTATTCTATTTTCCATTCTATTCTATATTATTCTATTTTCTACATTATTCTATTTACTATATTATTCTATTTTATATATTATTCTATTCTATATTATATTCTATTTTCTATTCTATACTATATTATTCTATTTTATATATCATTCTATTTACTATATTATTCTATTTTATATATTATTCTATTCTATATTCTATTCTATTTTCTATTCTATACTATATTATTCTATTTTATATATCATTCTATTTTCTAATTTATTCTATTCTATTTTATATTCCATTCTATATTATTATATTTTCTAACTTATTCTATTCTACTTTATATATTATTCTATATTCCATTCCATTCCATTCTATTCTCTCTTCTCTTCCTCTTCTACTCTGTTCTCTATGTTCTGCTTTCCTTGCGAATTATCTAAAGCCAAACTGAAAGTAATATCCTTTGATTCCCTCTAAATCTCTCTCTCTCTCTCTCTCTCTCTCTCTCTCTCTCTGTGTGTGTGTGTGTGTGTGTGTGTGAAGGAAAGTTTTGGCTTGTTTTACAAAAAAAAAAAAAGAGAGAGAGAGAGGAATATTTTATTCCATGAGAAACTAGATAAACGGAATGACAACCCATAAAGCAGGGAGTGGCCTCTGATGAGGCCTCCATCACCTGTGCCTAAATCAGAGGCAGTCACGTACCTGTGTGGGAGTGTGTGTGTGTGTGTGTGTTTAATTACACAGCCACACACATCCGGGAATTCCCAAGCTTTGGCTTTCTTATTGCGACACTGGGACAAAATGCAAACGTCGCATTTCCTGCTGGCTGATTCAGGCAGTGGGTCAATGGGCGAAGTCTCCTTGAGATGCCACCAGTTTTGGGGGTGGGGATGTTTTTGGTTGTGTGTGTGTGTGTGTGTGTGTTCCCTCTGCATTTCAGCTGCCCTTTGCACCTTCACCGTCTCCAAAGATGGGCGGACGTTTGCCAAGTCGACATTTTAAAACATATCAAAGAACGGCGGCTGGAATTGGGTCTGCCTGAATTTCTCTAATTTAGAGGGTTTACAATTTGGTCACTTTCAAATTGAGAGAATGTGGAATTTGACAAATTTGGAATTTGGAGGGTTTAGAATTCAGTGAATTTAGATTTTTGAGAATTCGGAACGTTTAGAGAATTCAGAACTTAAAAGAATTTGGAATTTAGAGTTTACAGAAGTTGGCATTTAGTAAATTTGGAATTTAGAGAATATGGAATTGAATGAATTTAGAATTTAGAGTATTTAGGATTTAGAGTATTCAGAATTCAGTGAATTTGGAAATTAGAGTTTAGTATTTAGAGAATTTAGTGCCTGCAGAATTTAGCGAATTCAGAATTTAGTAAATTTGGAATTTAGTGAATTTAGAATTTAGTTAATTTAGAATTTAGAGTATTTAGAACGTAAATAATTTACAATTTAGAGAGTTTAGAATTTAGTGAGTTTAGAATTTAGTGAATTTAGAGTTTAGTATTTAAAGGATTTAGTGCATGCAGAATTTAACGAATTCAGAATTGAGATAATTTAGAATTTAGAGTTTAGAAGGTAAAGAATTTAGAGTATTTAGAACTTGGAGTATTTAGAACTTAGAGTATTCAGAATTTAGTGAATTTGGAATTTAGAGTTTAATATTTCGAGAATTTAGTGCATGGAGAATTTAGCGAATTCAGAATTGAGAGAATTTAGAATTTGGTTAATTTAAAATTTAGGGAATTTAGAATAGAGTATTTAGAATGTAAAGAATTTAGAATTTAGGGAATTTAGAATTTAGAGTTTAGTATTTAGAGAATTTAGTGCATGTAGAATTAATGCATGTAGAATTTAGCCAATTCAGAATTTAGCCAATTCAGAATTTAGAGAGTTTAGAATTTAGTGAAGTTAGAATTTAGAGAATTTAGAATTTAGAGAAGGGCATCCTTGGGGTTGAATGGAAGAGAGAGAAAAGCCAGGGAGGCTGGAAAGGGAATTCCAGCTGATCCTTGACTTATGACCGCAATGGACTTCTCCCCACCCCGATCCGGGCAGCGTCCGCACCCCGACAGAGTAAGGAAAAACCAGGAAAGAGGATTCGGCCAACCATGCCTTCCCCTCGGCCTTCCCTACCTCGGGCTGTTGGCTCCAGGTGGCCTGAGCAGGACGGTAGCTTTTCACCACGATGGTCGGCGGCTGTTCTTCGGGAATGGCGCCCAGGTTGAGGAGGTCGTCATCCGACTCGTGGTTGATGGAGTTGAGGCCCTTTTCTCGGATCT
>JAKRSK010005256.1:0-19359 GCA_029891615.1 Natrix natrix natrix | reverse complement strand
CTAGAAAACTGCACCACAAATACCACACAGCACAAGCCTAATAAAAATAATGCCATTTTTTAAATTTAAAAAATGTCGCATAGGTGTTTTCTTTCCACTGGACTACACACAGCATTTGTAAGTTCCTCTATAACTTTATTTTTCCCTTTGGAATTGTTATGCTCACAAATGTCATTTCATGCTTTAGAAAGCAAAGCTGCTCAGGCCCCTTGACCATCTAATAGCCACAACTTGTTGGGGCAGAGACCTAATACCACCATTCTCTGGCCAGGCAGCATTATCTGAGACCTGAGAAAATTAAGGGAAAAGGATTCCCATAACATTCATCACTGTCTGTAGTTAACAGGAATCTTTTCATATTTTAGAAGAAGGAAGGAAATTTAAGCAAGATCATGTTAACCTCACATTTTTGTTAGTTTTGTTTCTTTTCTTTTAAAAATGTTTGGGTCTTTTAAAAAGCTTTGTAAACAATTGCTTTATAGCAATTTCAGTGATAGAGATCAGCCTCTGATTTCTTATAACTTTTTCAACCACATTATTCTTAACACAAATACTGCTCTATCATAAGCAGAGATGTTTAAAGGTAAAGGTTCCCCTGCACATGTGTGCTAGTCATTTCCAACTCTAGGGGGTGGTGCTGATCTCCGTTTCAAAGCCAAAGAGCCAGCACTGTCCGAAGATGTTTCTGTGGTCATGTGGCCAACATGACTAAACCCTAAAGGTGCACACAGAACTCTGTTACCTTCCCAACAAGGTGGTCCCTATTTTTCTACTTGCATTTTTACATGCTTTTGATCCACTAGGTTGGCAGAAGCTGGGACAAGTAATGGATGCTTACTCTGTTACACAGCACTAGGGATTTGAACTGCTGAACTGCTAACCTTTCTGATTGACAAGCTCAATGTCTTAGCCACTGAGCCATCATGTCCCTATTAGCAGAACAGAGCTATTTCGCTTGATGCAATATAGATTGATTGCACTGGTTGACTTAGCTAGCATTCTTGCATCTTTCCAATAACTTTCTCTGTATAGCCATCAACCGTAGAGGCTCTGTGCATCCACTATTGTGGGGGTGTCACAAGCTGGCCAGACCTACCCCTGTTTTAAAGAACAGGAAAAAAGTCACAGTATGCCGAGGAAGGCTGTCAGAGGCAAAGCTGGTATTTCTTTTCAAGGACACATTGATCCATAATGTACATTTAAAAGATTGTTTTACAGAAAACATCATCCAACTTGAGTATCTGTTGTCTTGTGGGAAGAAGATCAGCTAAGTTGGAGAATCACTGCTGGTTCAAAAGCCAAGGGATTTGAAAAAAATAAAGGGGCCTTCAACACGACCTTACTTGATTTTCCCTAAATATGATCCTTGTTTCTAAAATCCCATATGAAATGAAGGAGAAAATTCAATTCACTGAAGGGAAGTTTAGCCTGGAGAAATACAAAAAAACCAGATCTGACAAAATTAATAAGAATAGCAAAATAGCCAAATTTTGTCTGCCTGCCATCCACCTTTCCAAAAGAATTCCACATTGAAACCAATTACTTAATCAAGTAAGATTCAACATTCCAGTTATCTGTTCTTACACATTCTGACTCTACTTTTGATTGACTGTACGTTAGGTTTTCAGTCACTTGGATATGAACAAACAACACTTTTGAATTATGGCTTGTTGATTAAAACATCGATATCAATCTGCTAACCCAGTGAAGTTCAGCTGTCATTTACATCCAGTGCTACTAGTCCAGGAGCTGTCAAACTCATTTACTAGATACTAGTTTATAAGCTTACGTTTAATGAAGCATGAATCAGGCAAGATCCTACGTGAATTTGCAATTTGGTTTAACTTGAATTTGCAGTTCAATCTCATAAAACTCCTGGTATAATATATCTTCAATAATGAAGGACTTCCATGTTTCTTCAGGCAATTGCTTGTGATGCAGAGCACAAACCAAACCATTTTTGTCATTCACTTTATCTACCCAGTGACTATATCAGATTGTACAGAATCATAACAAAGTATCTCTACATTCTGTCTGAATATTGGTATGTTAAATCAGTTACATGTATCAAGTCCAAGCTGAAGCTATGGACACAGCTGGAATACACATATTCAGCTGGTATAAAAATGTATATAGAGAAATAAAAATCTATCCATGTATAACAGTACAGAAAATGACTTTTGCTTGTGGATATTTTCTGGAAGATCATAATTTCTCTTTCTGAATGAAGAATGGCTTTTTTAATAATACATAGTTCTAACACTCTTCCATTCCAAGCAAACTGAAGCCCTTCAGAGATGAATGAAAACCTAAATTACAGGGAACAATAGGCATTTTAAGTTGATTGATTTCAATAGCCAAGTACTTTAATATATGAAGTTGAATTGGATGGGGGCTGTTAATATTTTAACTTTGGGTGCTTATGCTCATACATTTTGTAGAATTCTCCAAATAGCAGCAGCCTTCAAGTGCACGTGCCAGAACCTTCCCCCATATGATTCAAGTTTTTTGCCTCTAGAGTAATCAACACTGGTAGTAAAGTGATTAAAATGTAATATTGCAGGCTAACTCTGCCCCTAACTCTAACCTGGATTTAGATCCTCACAGGCTCAAGATTGACTCAGCCTTCGACTCATCTGTGGTCAGTAAAACGGACCCAGATTGTTGGGGGCAATGTGCTGGCATTGTAAAACACCGAGAGTGTGCTGTAAAGCACAATGGGGTGTATATAACTCTAAGTACTATTGCTTCACATTTTTCTTGATTTCTGTTGAAGGATTTTGCTCTGCTGTTTTGGGTGGTTCTTCTAGGAAATGTTGTAAGTCAACTTTCTCACCAACAAAGCAGTTCTCCATAACAATCCCAGAACATGGAAGACCCCTTTGATGCAGGGGTTAAATACTACTGGTTTGCACTGGTCCACGCAAACCAGTAGGGATGATTGTCATTGGTTCTGTAAACCAATAGTAAAAAAAAAAAAAAAGCTTCCGATGATCACGCGGCTCACAGCACGTTCATCAGAAGCTTTTTTTCTGCTTTTTAAAGCAATTTTTTCTTGCCTATTTGCCCAAACTGGTAGGGAAAAAATAATTTAAAAAGCGAAAAAAGAGCTTCTGACGAACTCGCGGATCAGGGAAAAAATTATTTAAAAAGTGAAAAAAAAAGTTCTATGACAATCAGCTGTGCTGTGTGATCATGGGAACCTTTTTTTTTCCACTTTTTAAAATAATTTTTTAAATACATATTCATCCAAACCGGTAGTAAAAAAAAAATGCTTAAGAAATGGGGGGGAAGGTTCCCATGATCACATGGCACAACTGAATCTTTTTTCCCACTTCTTAAAGCATTTATTACTACTGTTTCAGGCAAATAGGTAGTAAAAATGCTTTAAAAATTAAAAAAACGTTGACCACACCCACCCAGTCACATGACCCTCCCCCCCAAGCCATGCCCAACAAGCCACACCCAGAGAACTGGTGACAATTTTTTTTTTACATTTCACCACTGCTTTAATGCGTTATTTTATAAAAAAAATATTCATCTGAAAATACTGCTATGATTTATACATACCTGGTATTGTTACCTGGACATGCATGTATGTTAATGATGCATAATAAGAAATATAATTTAAACAATGTTGTTTTCAGATTATAATGAGCTGTGCTAGGGGAAAAGTGTGAACACAATAACATAGAGATCAGATGTGGATTTTATCTGTAAATAATTTTGCAGAACTGGATTACAGTTTATAAGTAAGATCGCCAGATAGCTACAGTGCGAAGTAAATAATATACAACACTCAAACATGAACAATATGTGAGACAAGCATTAATGGAATTCATATGGCTATCCAAATTAAAATTATGGGAAGAAACAGGTACATGTTTGACAGAACACAGGGATTATTGTGTGAGTTAACACCTAACATGGATGAAGGGATACTATCTGAGTTTTGTGAATTCTGATAAACAGATTTGATTTGCCACTTATGTACAGAGAGGAGTATATATATTGAACAAATTAGTCTGTCTCCAATGAAATGAAAGCCTTGGCTCAAAAAATGCATGAAGCTGAATTCACAGTTTATTTTAAAATGAAATCTATTTAGACACGTGGATCTTTCTATGAAAATATTTTTTAAAAATAGAGAATAAATATTTAAAAGCAAAGTTTGGTGTGCAATGACTTTTTTAAAAAAAATCACAGAGAATTATGACAAAAGAATAAGAATGCAGATGAAATTGTCATATATTCAGTTACATAGGCAATCCATTCTTAGCTATGAATCAATATATTGTATATTTTGCAATGTTATGTATCTAGCTTGACATTACTAAATTAGACAGGTAAAGAAATCACATATTTTTTTTCCTAGAGGAATAAATTTGTATGTTCCAGCAAAATAAATTCCATTGCACCATAAATCAAATTAATGAAAAGTATTCCCTGTTTATCTTTTACTGGTCAAACATAGGTTATGCATTTCATGTGTAATCAAATTTAGGTGAAGCCAGGATTTCTGTAATTTCAAGTACCTGTTTTTAATTCTGCTTTTAAGTGTTTTGTACTTACGTTGTCATATCTTGATTGTTTTCAGTTAATTGCCTTGAGCACCTTCTGTTGATAAACAAAGATACTTGAGTAAATAAAAGTAAAACTCAAGGCTCATACATAAGAAGTTAATAACAGTCCACCTAGCAACTACAAGTGAGGAATTGATCAAGATGGCATCAAGGACCATGCAGTTGAAGCCACATCTTTTTATATGGTGGGCACAATACATATAAAAATGGGGTGAGTAAGGATTAGGATTAGTCTTTAATCATACAGTTGGGGGTGCCACATAGACTTTTGGACTTCCATTTCCCACCAGTGCTTCAGGGAAACTATTCTTATGTCATCTGAAAATGTCTAGTGAGGGAGAACTACATCGAAGAAAGGAATTCCAGGATAAAAGCGATTAATAGACCAAAATGCCTTTCCCCCTTTGTCAAGAGTTTATATTCAGCTATAATAATCAATTAAATAAAATTGTGATCAAGTTGCAGTCCAAAACCCACTATTGTCTTATTGATGATCATAGCTGATGACGGTTTTGTTACTCAGTCTCTCCATGAGATTGCTGCATTATATATAATAACATTGTAGGCTATGAGTGTAATATGGAAGAATTTCATTTTATTTTTATTTGTATGCCACTCGAGTCCCTTGGTGAGAGAGATGGACAGTTTCTAAATTTGATATATAAATAATAAATAAATAAAAATAAAAAGAAGACAAAAGGTGCTAAGATATAAACAAGAAGTTGCAGTGCAGGAACATTGGAATTAGTGATGTAGACCAGCATTTCCCAGCCAGCTTGAAATCCACACATCTTAAAGTTGCCATGGTTGAGAAATACTGATGTAGATCATCAAAGCTAGGTGGAGCTCCAGTAATGACGGTGTAGGATGTTTTTCAGTAACTACAAAAAAGAACGTACATTGAGATAAATCATGTCTACAGAGTTCTTTAAATGATTTTCTTTCTAATGTTCAGTCTGAAAGTTTTGTAGTTTATGGGGTTTTAGCGGCACTAGAGATAGGGGCATCCCCCAACTTGGGGAAATCGTGGAGATCATTTAAATGTCAATAAATAAATAGAACCATTTTGGGGGCAAAATAAAAATTGAACACATTCAGTGGCTATTTAACACTTGGTAAATCTAGGAGGTGTGGGTGAGAATGTAGAAAACAAGAAAGAAATTGAATAGAATGGGATACCAAATATTGGACTGAAATATTCTTTGCTGTAACATGTGTTGCAACTTTCACTTTTTCTCCATAATGTCTATATTCACAATTGTGTTTTGCCCTTGTAATTTTATACTATAATGCCCATCTACTCTTTGCATTAATGAATGGATATTTACCGTGATTCACATTTTCTAACATTAATGCAATTCTGATTTCTTCAGAAAACACTGACTATAAAAAGTGGAATATCAAATATATTAGTTTATATGTGCGGGGGTTTCAAATGCCTGTTTTAGAGGTTGCCAAATGCTGAGGTGAAAAATGGAAACTCTTGATAACTTTATAGCTGCATAACAACATTGAAAATATTTGTGTCAAATATGTAAAAGCAGGTTGAACGGCAAGCACAAAAAAGCCTGTATGAACATTAATATTATTTTCCACAAAGAATATTTCCCCCTTTCAATGGTCTCATTCAATGATATATTAATACATTAATGTCATAGGGGTATATCTATTCAGGATTAACTGATAATAGATAATAGGTCTACTAAACAAGCTATGGTATTTGAGAACTAAAAAAAAAACTCACTAAAAGGGATATATTTTAAGTGAAAAAGAATTCCTTTCTGTTCTTGCTACATTCATGCCTTCGTGTGCAAATGGATGGCAAACTGTTAAGGTATAGTGCTTGGCTATTTTTTTTTAATCTGTTCAACTCTAGACCAGTTTCATAACACCTAAGTAAGTAAGTAAGAAATCTATTGGGGCAATTCTTCTCCCTACATTGGTACATTGGCCCCACATTTCTTATCTGAAAGAGATTCCCGTCTGGAAGATTTAGTATTTCATTTTTGCTTCTCTGATTTGTGTGCCCTTTCCCCAACTTAGCTCATTGGCTTTTCATGGCACTTCATTTTCAAGATGTTCTTCAAATTGCCAGAAGCTGGGAATAGGCTGACAGGAGATGGATGACTCCACAAGGAACCCTATGGCCTTCTTCTGCAGTTTCTGCAAATTGTCTAGTTCAGGCTACTACTGGAGACAAGAGAACAGGAGCAAGGAGCACTAGTCAGCTTTTGAATACCAAGATGTAATTGAGCCACCTCATCTGACGACCAAAGATTCATGTTGCTAGGTCAGTGCACTAGTTGACATTTTAAAAATCTAGCTGGCGACAATTACTGAATAACCCAAATATGTAAGTTACCTCAGAAAAGTGAGTCCATACATCAGGAGCTTGGTTTGATAACTATATGCATAATAATTGATAACATTGTTGCTGCACCAAAAATAGTAGTCAGCACCACTATCTTTTGCAGGGCAGACTATTATATAGTATATGGTTCTTTTGGCTCCCCTCAGGCCTCATTCTCAAGGATGGGACTACCATGAAAATAATGGTGGTGGTTTGTCACCTAGGCAAAGCTCAAGCTTATCTCTGAAAACATTGATAAATTGATAATCACAATGGCATCTTGCTTGCATGGATGTTACCTTGGAAATACATAATCACCTTCTTGCTGAAGAACCTTTTCAAACTGTTTTAAGTGAACCATTTACTTCATACCTGGATTGCAAATCTTAATTATTTCCTGTATTTCCTCCTGTAACTTCATGGCAGCTGCCTGTAGATTATGTCTGTTTCAATTCGCTTTATCCCACAGTTTTTATCTCTCTGTATGCAGTTTTTTACAAGGTTTAGCAATCTTTTCAGGTAGTTAGCATCATTGTGAAATTACACATTTTCCAGACACTGGAAAATAAAAATAAAATAATACAAATTTAAAACAAATGAACAAAATGGCACAGATTTTGCAAGATTCTTGTGCAAGAATCTGTAGTTACTGAAATTTGTAAAATGTTGGCCATTTTTTTGTTTTTATTTCATTTTTGAGGTAACCTCATTGGGATATTTTGTTTGTTATCACTAATAAACAGTTGGGGTGATGTTTGAGAATCCAAAACTGTACTGTCTAATTCTGTGAAATACAATTTGCAATGGATTGTTCTATTCTGATGGTATGACACCATGAGGCAGAAGGGGGTAGCTGTTTATGCTAGAATTCATAGGAACAAAATTTGCCTACATCTATAAACTAGACAAGAAATGAACTTCATGTTCATCCTGTTTGTTCCCCAAATCTTGAGCATTAGTATAGGCATCTGAGTCTTTTATGACTGACCCTGGTATGCTTCCTACATTTCTGGCTTTATATCTTTATATTTTTCTTCCTTACCATCACTCCCTACCCACTTGTTTGATTGGTTGTCTTGGGGTTTATTTTTGGGATTAGGTCCTAAAGATCCTAATGATTGTTCATCTTCCCACCTCAGTTTTGGTTTACAGTGCTTCAGATAACCTGAGTTAATCATTTTCTGAATACATTCTTCCCAGTTCTTGTGAGGTGCAGCTCATACCTTGCCAGAAGCCCTTCATGTATATAATGTAGACCATGGTCTAGGAATCCAAAGTTCTCTTGCTGGCACCCATCCCTTAAGCCAGTGCTTTATTTCTAAAATCCTTTGTTCTTTCACTGGATGTTAACCTTTTGTTGAAAGTACAGATGAAAACACCACCTGTGCTCATAACTCCTTAACTTTCTGGCCAGGCTGTTTATAGTCTCTTGATATTGTGTTCAGGTTCATTGTGGTATTATTCTTCCCCACATGAAAGAGAAGAAAGAGATCTGTGGGCTTGATTATTTTAGTAAAGCTCTCAGCCAAACTTTTTAGTTTGGTTTAGTTTATTGATTAGCCCACAGGCCATATCAAAATATCGAGTTCCAAACACAAATTATTAATAACATCCTATAAAAATGGTTTAAAATGAGTTAGAATAAAATACAATAATTTAATATATATAGATAAGTAAAATAAGATAAAATTGTATTTCAGTATCACCCCTACAATCTACCCCTATCAGTCCCATATATGCTGATCTCAACTCAACCATTTTATTCAAGTACTGTGCCGTATTAAATGTTGTTTTCAAATTCTGGTCAACATAAGGCATGTTGTTTTAATATGGGGTTTCCAATGGGTCATTCGTTTAATATATGAACCAAGGTTCCTGCCTCTTTATTGAAACAACAATCAAATAGTATGTGAGCCAAGCCTTCTACCTCTGCCGCTCTGCAAATGCAGATATGTCCATTATATGGTATAGATTGGAATCTCCCATATCTGACCATTGTATACAGATGTTCGAACCTCACTCACTGTAAATATCTCTCTAAGATGTTTTGGCAATTGTAACTTTAAGCTAAATCTTTGATTTTTTTTTCTCCAGGGAAACATCATACCTCCCTAGATTGATTGTCTGGTCTATAGACTGCTGATTCCATTCCCCTGATAAGTGAATCTGCTATCACCAACAATCACCTTTTTTTCCCCCTTGGGAAAGTCTGGGCTGTTTTTCTTCCTGTCATAGGAATATTTGATGTCTCCAGGTGTCTGCATGATTTCTCCCAGGGGTAAGAAAGAAAGTTGACGGTGAAGAAAATGGCTACCCAGTGAACCTGGCCAATCAAAAGCACTTGTTTAACAGTAGATGAATTACATTCCCAGGATGCTGTCCAATCTTTCATTGGGTTGTTTGTAAGACACAAGATATTCATACAAGTAAATATGTGTTACAAGAGGGTGGTTGACTTTGCAGTTTTCAGGTTCCTACTGCATTTAATGATTTAGTAAAATACTTTAAAAAAGGAAACATGATGAGCACAAATTGGGTATTTTGGAGCACATCAATATGAAAACATCACATTTTCTGGCTCTGACACAAATGCAAGAAGGATATAATACTGCTAGAAAAATCCTCCAAATGGGATGTCTCCCATTTTTGGAAACTCTTTTTAAAGCAAGTTTTCCGTGATATTCTTGTCCTTTATTGCCACATGATTTCTAGTGTTTATTTTGGCTTTCAAATGGGTCATTTGTTTTAATGGTTTCTTGGTTAAATAGTTCAATATTTTTAGCTCCATTTTCTGCATCTTACTATTCTTATTATGTTGTTTTCTGCCATTTACCGCTTAATTAATATGATTTTCCCTACAGATGGAATATTAGTTTTAAAATAAAATAAAATAAGCAGCATGCACATTAATTTGCAGTTAGGAAGGATAGTGATGGGTTAAAATGTTTAATTTTAATCAGATTTAGTTATGCACTTAGTAAAGTAAACATAAATATCAGTGCTCCATAAAAAGGAGAGGAGATTCACTAATTTCATAAAGTATCCTGGCAGTTATGGACATTAAGTCGCAAATTATTCAGTACATACAGGTTGTGCTAAAAAAAAGAAAACCTACCCACCAAAAAAAATCCTATGCTCTAATTAAAATAAATTTCTCACCCAGCTTGACCCCAGTAGCTATCCTTTTGAAATAAATCTATATTAGATTAAAGTTAATGTAACACCGAACAGCATTTTTAGAATGAAATTATTATTTCATTGGTCTGATCAGTAGCTTTTGAGATCTATATTTACCAGTTTTAAAGTAAAACATGCACACATGCATATACAGACATAACTTATTAATTCAAAGGATGCATTTCAGCAATGGTTATAATTTTTTTCAGATTGTGTAAGGTCATCTTACTCTAGGGCACCTCCCTTGCCCATGGAACTGTTCAGACTCTTAGTTTAAGCTATCATTACCCTGCGCTTGCAGTTTTGGTCCTCTTAATTGAAGAGTTGGCCATGCCAGTATCCGCCCGGGATATTGCCAGGCTCTCTGTCACAGACCCCATTTTGGCCCAAGTTTTGGACTGGGTGTGCAGGGGGTGGCCAGAGGGGCCAGTAGATCCTGAGTTTCACCCCTATTATATATGTCAGCATGAGCTGTCTGTCTTTAATGGGTTCCTGTTATGGGGCAATAGAGTGGTAGCTCCCCCAAAGCTTAGGTCACCAATTTTAAGTTCCCTGCACACTGCTCACCGGGCATTGTGCACATGAAGGCTTTGGGCCGAAGCTACATGTAGTGGCCCAAGATTGACCAGGAAATAGAAAGCTGGGTAGCCACCTGCCAGCAGTGCCAGCAATCTAGACCAGGTCCCTCTTCTGTGCCCATCACGGAATGGGACATGGCCCAGGCCCTATGGGTACGATTCCATGTGGACTTCACTGACCCGTTCTTAGGGCAGAAGATGCCTACTTGAAGTGGGTGGAGCTGGCACTCATGCCCTCAACCACTGGAGGCCATAATTAGGGTGCTGGAGAGGCTATTTGCAACCCATGGATTGCCTGATGTGGTGGTGACTGACAATGGGCCCCAGTTCACGTCCGCACCCTTCCAGATGTTTTTAGGCCAGCATGGCATATGAACACGCCCCGATGGCCTCGTTCCACCCAGCCGGAAATGGCCTGACAGAACGAACCATCTGGTCGGCTAAGTAGGCTTTGGGCTGCCTGGGGATAGGGAATTGGCATGACAAACTGTCCCAATGCCTCCTGGCACAGCATACAACCCCATGCCCAATCACCAAGCAAAGTCCCACAGAAGGGTTATGGGTCATCAGCTCTGGACAACCCTGGACCGACTACACCCCAGTTATGCAGCAGAGAAAAGCCCCCTCACAGGCGACTCCACATGGGCCTTTAATGAGGGAGACCCTGTCTACGCCCAAAACTATGGGACCAAACCAAGGTGGCTTCCTGGACAAATCACACAACTAACTGGACCCTACTCTTATAGGGTCCAGGTCAGTGACGGGCGAATGTGGCGCAGACACATCAACCAGCTCAGACAGCGAGCCACCAGCGCAGCAGAACAGGACCCAATGCAGGCCCAATCCTGCTCCGGGGAACTAATACCGACTGGAGGCTGCTCCAGTGCAAACAGAGCGGCATGCAACACCCCCCACCAATGCGTTTTTGTCGCCAGTCTTACCTGAGAATCTGGTCAGTCCCACGGCGGTCAAGTTTCCCGCCGACTCAGCTGCGCAGTCTCCTGATGTTCCACAGGACTCTCCACCAGTTTCTTCTCCTTTGGCCACCGCCCCTGAACTAAGGCTATCAGGGCAGAGCCGACACCAACCGGGGTACTTGGCTGACTATGCATGTGCTAAGTGGGAGGAGAGGGGTGTTAAGTCCTCGAGGTTATGATGCCATTGACTATCATAGCCGGCCCCTGATTGGTTGAGATGCAAGCAGCCAGCTGGTGGGAGAATGAAGCCATCTATTGGTTCAGCATCTGACAGTTCTAGTATAAAAAGGCTGTCAGCTGTCAAATGTTGCTGTTTGCCGGTTCGAGGTTTGCCTTACATTTTGCCATGTTAAACTGTTAATAAAGGTTGTGTTAGCTTCAACCTGCCTTGCCTCAGTTCCTACCTGCCTCGTTCTCCCTACAGAACACCATCCAACCCAATCCAACCCAATTATTAAATCAGCATATGCAAAAGAATTTCCCATCCCTATTTAAACAATTCATCCTCTTTTGTCTCATGTTGATATTTTGATACATTGCAGTCAAAAACTGCTACTTTTGCTTGGATACAATTCAGTGCCTCTGCAATAACTAGTAACAGAAAGAACCAATAGATGTTGCCAAGTTCTGTAAAGCTTCAGCAGTTAGCAAAGCCTGGTTATCATCTCAGAAGCTATGCAGGGTTGGTCTTAGTACTTTCATGGAAGACCATCTTGTAATGCCAGGATTTGGGGCTAGAATATAAATTTGAAAAAAAAAAATCCCAGAGGAATACAATGGCAAGCAACTTCCATAAGACTGCCAAGAAAATTGTAAGACTATAATGATGAGGAATCAGTCTTGACTAAGGATAAGTTTAATTCCAGAAAGCAGCTGTCTCTGGAATTTCAATCAAAACAGCTTAAAAGTCTATCTGTAACACATCTGCCAATTTTGGAGTCACCTGCAGACAGCATTGATCTGATGCCTCTTTTTTAAAATGACTAGATAAAAGGTTAGATAAATTACAGTGATTTTCCTATGTCCCATAGCTCCCCCACTTCCATAGAATCAATGCTACATGTAGAGGGTCTATAATCTAACTTGGGACTTGGTCTGAATCTGCAGTGAAGGAAAGCACTTCAGAACTGGTTTTGATTCAGGACAGACAGCTGTCCCAATTTTAAAATGTCTATAAAACTCAAGCTTTCCAGCACTCATGATGGTGATGCCTCTGAAGCCATCTGGCACCAAATGTTGCCAAAAAAGGTATTTTAGAAATTATTTTCACCATATGCTTATGCAAAATGTCTTGCTAGGGAAGGGACAGAGATGAAGTTTTGGATTCAGCAATCAATAAGTCTGTCTTCCGTTCAAAATAATCTTTGTGATCAGAGAACTATTGATTGACCTCCACCCCAACTTTTGGGATGGGAGGGTGAATGTAAAGACTCTAAGAAAACAACAGTAAAATAGCATGCATCTATGTTGAAGCAGTGTGAAATGTAATGCAGCACTATTGTGATCCTCGGTGATTTTGTGAGAGAGGAAAAGGTTATAGCTAATCAAGACTAAATAGCAATTTTGCACCAGTTATTATTATTTTTTGTTGGCATAAAACTAGGGCTAGCCCTAGTTTTATGCCAACAATTTAATTGTGAGCATTATAAACCTTTTTAATAGAAACAGTCATGGACTGTTAGAGATTAACAGCTGGGTTGCCTTTTTACATGATGTAAAAGAATCCCTACCAGTTAACAAGTACGTTTGTTCTCCTTAGCTCATATAGAGATCAAAGGATTGTAACAAAGTAAATATTAACACATCCCTGGTCAAAGAGTTATCCCTAGGGGACATATAATACAGTTAGACCCCCATTTAGAAATAAGGACTGTCAAAGAGCCTGAAAAAAGAAGGCAGGTGTATAACTTGAGGATTGAGGTGGAAGAATAGTTGACGCCACTTATGATAGATCCTGTAAGATCACATCAGGCAGAAACCCTAAAATAGATTACCAGTTAACATGTCATTGCAACACTCTGTGATTTTTGGAGGAGACAACTGACTGGGATATTTTTTTACTGCATATTTGATTAAAAGTCCCCCACCAAAAGGAAGATTGGCAGTTAAGCGTAGTTAACTCAAATGCTGGGAATCTTCCTCCGAACTACCTTAGTGTCTGTTATTTCTTTATTTGACTACAAAAGTAGGCCAGCATGATTTATACTGCCCCCATAGCTCAGCTCTATTCAGTCTCAGCAATAAGGCTCACTTTATAATTTTAATGTGGAATAAGTTGGGGGGGGGGCAGTCTTACCCCTCTTGTTCTGTATATCTGTTGGCAGGACAAAATAAACTTAAATCATTCTCCTTAATGTGTGATGGGTCATGTTCAGGCAACTATGGGTAAGTGCCTGGGCAATAGACGATGGTCACTTTTAAGTTGCCTGACTAACAAGTCACTGGGGAAGTTATCTGTGATAGTGATCTACCATCTGCCTTATTTCTCTTAGTTCTACAATCTTCTGGAAGACCATTGATCCTATGTCCAAAATTAACTTGGCTGACAGACTGTAAAACAAAGGGTAGGTGGGTGCTCTCCCAGAGCATTGGGTAATCTCTCTCCCACTTTATCCTGCAACCTCTACTTTACTTGGGAGCTCTGGTTGAGCTATAAGGGGAAATAAACAGAACTCTTGCCAATGTTATTGCAGCTCCCATATACTTCAAATTGATGCAAAGAAAGAAAGAACAGTGCTGGCAGAGAATTTTATAGTTGTCAGCACTAAGAAGTAACTGATGGAGCAGGTGAAACTATTGGAATAGCAAAATGGCACTATCACCCTCCAATAATGAAAGCAGTAAAAAGTATGGCCACATTGAGGCTCTTATTAGCAAAAACACCATAAAACCTATAATAAATTGCTCAGGACAGAAGCAGAAGAACACACCAAGCAAAACTCAATTTTCTCCTTCAGTTTAAGCTGACCATAACACTGGTCAGTGTTAATTGTTCATTTAAGAAGGGGATTAAAAGGGGGAAAGTATTCCTCCAGAAAAGCACAAAATAGTGATACGTAAGGATCCACTTAATATTTTATTTGTTTATATAATCCATATGATTGTCCATCTCAAATGGAACTGCAAGATGTAGTAATAAAAGTTAAGGAATCCAGAGAAAAAAATGTTTAAAATTAAATATAAAGAAGGTCAAATTAATGGCAATGGGTACACCAACCAATCTTAGAAATGATAATGAAGGTATTGAAATGGAAGATAACTTCTGCCTTTGAAGGTCAAGAGTAAAGGGACAAACAATCAAGAAATACACTGCAGTTTAACACTTGGTAGAGCAGCAATGAAAGTCTTGAGAAGATACCCTGATGCCAGCATGTGTCTGTATCTTCAAAGATCAGAACAATGAAAGCCATGGTGTTCCCTGATGGTGTATGAAGGCAAATGTTGGACCTTGATCAAGCAGGATAGAAAGAGTATTGACACTGTTAGATTTTGGTGTTACAGGAGACTCCTTGATAATTTTTTTTCTTGGCTATTCATGTTATTCTCAGAAGACTCATGAGAATACCATGAGCAGTCAAAGAAAAATAGATAATTGAATAACCTTTACTTTACTTTACTTTAATTCATATTTCTAGACCGCCCCCTCTCCCAAAAGGGACTCGGGGCGGTGTACAGTCAATGTAATACATAAAAAAGAATACATAGATACACAAATACTTAAATATTTAAATACTTAAATACCCAAATGCTTCAATGGAGGAGGTTATAAAAACTGTACATTCAAGTAAAGCATTTAAAATACAATATTTAAAAAATGAGCCCTAAAAATACCCCAAAGAATTAAATTTAAAATAATGAAACCATGAATTCTCACTCAAAGAATAAATAACCAGGGTTAAATTATATTTTGGACACATTGTGGCCAAAGACTTAGCTGTCTGGTAAATGCTGGGAAAGGTGGAAGGAAACAGAAGAAGCAAACAACCAACAGCACAGTTATAGTGAAGATGAGTACATGATGGGATGACTTGAAGCAGCAGATTAGGAACAGATCATCATGGAGAAAAATCTATGTGGTCATTAAGAATCTACATTGACTTGATGGAACATAATCAATTAATCAAATTTTATTTATGATCCAAGACCAACCACAATGAAAACTGCTTTATAATGCATTAGGTGTAAAAGAATATTTTAAATTTGAGAGACAATTTTAACACAATCATAATGTCAGGCAAATGAGTCTAAGTTGCAAAGAACATTAAAAGCCGAACGCAAAGAAACATAAAATAATAAATCGACTATTGGGAGATTTTAGCCAAGATAACAATAAGAACAAAACACCAAGCATCAATACTAATACAATACAAATATTTCAATAAAACTAATTCAAAGACTCCAGCAGACATTCTGCTTCCCCAGGCATGGGGACATAAAAAAATGTCTTTAGGGACTTATGAAATACCAGCAGGATCTGGGCCAATATAATTTCTGGGAGGATGAAATTCTGCAGGGCATGCACTGCAAGAGAAAATGTTTTCATTCTGTGTCCTGTCAGTCTTTAATAAATAGGACCCACAGCCCGCCTCTCCTAGCAGATGGGGTACATAGACATGAGCTGGAAGAGATGCAAATATGCTGGCTCCATGACATGAGAGTTTTTTTAAGCAAGATGAGCTCCTATCATTTAGAAAAACAAATACGACAATTCTACAACCTTCTCATCAAGGAGATCTTCCAGATTGAGATCTGAATAACATAGAAATTATGTAGAGTTACAAAAAATCATGGGCTAAAGAAATACTAGCTTCCTTAAAGAAAACAGGGCATTAAGAAAATAAATAAGAGTCAGAAATGTGAATGTGATGTTAAATTGTGTTCTGAAAATTTTGAACATATTCAAACATAAAGCAATTAGATTTATGACATTGGGGAACAGCAGGAAAAACTTTTCCATAGTCTGGATGGAGGACTTTCTATATTCAAACTAATCTGTTATTGACATAGTGAGAAGTCTGATCAATACAATTTCACATGGTCAATATTTAATTTCTGAGTTCTGTTGCATACACAGTTGGTTTGGAACATTTTACTTTTCTACACTTGCTCTTAGCCGGACAATTTTACTTTTTTCTTTTCTTTTTCCCTGATTCTTTTCGGTTTATTTCATTTCATTTTATTTTGGGGATTATCTTTTAATTTTGCAATTTCTTTTCTTTGCTATATATAAAATGCCATACAGTAAAAGTAAAGGAGTACTCAAATATATTTTTGATATTAATTATTGGTTTGTTTTAGCATTTGGACTATTTTTCCTGATTGCTTATTGCATTCTCCAAAGCTATGTGGATAAAACTTTTTATATATTAAAAGTTTGCAGTGAAAAGGGAAGATATATGAAAGAAAAATACCTTTTTAAAAATAGCAATATAATGGAGACCAAGATATATTTATAAAATGAATTCTTTTTCACAAAATTAAATTTGGCAGACCCAACTTCCAATTATACACATTAAGAAGAAATGTAGTTCTTCTTAATGTAGAAATTGGATGGCTTGTTAGATAACTTACTTACTTTTTTCACATCTGCTTTGCTTTACTGGTTGATGCCGGAAGAAGCAATTACACAAATGTAACATCACCGTTAATTAGATATTGCATGTTCAACTTTGTGGTTGTTGATGTGTTTTGCCTTTCCTTTTTTCCCTTCTTTTTGCTCTCTTAGTTTTTAGGGAATGCTTTTGTAAGTTGGTCGTTTGCAAACAGCAGCTGGAATGGATTAGTTTCAAAGACATTGGACATTAAGACTGACTATCAATTTGCTTTCAATGTTTTTGTTGGTATGTTTAAACTGTCTAAAGGCTGAAAGGAATCCCTGAAGAAAAGCTTAGTAAAGAAATGGGATGTGACAAGATTGAAGAAAGGTCATTGTACTATAAACTGCCTTGTTCCTTTGGAACACAGTGTGGCATAAATTGAAACAGTTTAAATTATTATAATGATTGTAAACTAGAAGTCTCATTTGGATTGCCACAATTGTAGGTAGTATACTGTGTATGTATTTCATTATGTGATTGAAACAGTTATTTTGGTATTCAGTAGACCCTGGGTTTCTTTTGAGTTGCGGCCAAAGTCTGAAAAACAGATTTCCCATTGGCTTGAAAGGTCTTAAATTTGATTCTTACAAAGCTGTTAGGATTAATTGTATTTTTTATCAATCTGGTCTTTTACATCACGATCATACTGCATAACTTCCATTGTCTTCATTGTATCATTCTACATATACTCTGTGGCAAAACTATCACACAGTTTCTGAGACATACATTTTTTTTTTACTACTTAAACCATAGACATTTAATCCTCCAGGGCCCAGGTAATTAACCATCTTTGCCCTGGAGGGGGGGAATCTGAACCTCAAGCAGAAGATAATAAGGATTGTGCTGTTGGTGCTACCTCGGGTATGTTTGCAGATAGCAGATGTTCCTGAAAAAAGTTGGAAGGAAGCTATTAGCATTCCAAAGGGAGTGTAATGGTGTCACATTGCAACATGGTCTGAGACCTGAGGCAAACAATTCCCAAGTGATGCAATATATTTAAAGGATTTTTGTCAGGTCCAAAATTAGTCAGTCTCTTAAAGAGGAAGGGGAGGAGGATAAAGAAGAACAGGAAGCATAACTTTAAATACATTGTATTATTTCATGGCTCTGGGTGATTTTTATGGTTGCATTTTTGCAATTAAACAATGCACAGTATATAAAAATAATGGCTTATTAAAAGTTATCACATATGGGAAAAATGGAGTACTTAGTATAGGACACGGGTGTCAAACTCGCTGTGTCATGTTGCCGTCATGTGATGTATTGTGATTTTTTTTTCCCTTTGCAGAGCTGACATGGGTGTGGTCTACATATGGTACATCTGGCCCATAGGCCAACAGTTTGACATCCCTGGTGTAGGAGATACAGTACATCTAGTGGGAATGGAGAGGAAAACATATATAATGTATGTATATTATAATGATGATCATGTCCCACCAAAGATCATTCTTTGGAATGATGTTTTCTCAACCTAGTCCTTGGATTGGCAGCAATTGTACACTACTCATGGATGCAATTACATCAATCTATTATGTTGCTGGTCAACCTTTTTTACTTTTTCCTTCTACCTTTCCCAGCATTATAGACTTCTCAAGGAAGCTAGGAAATGTGATAATTTGAGCTTGGTCATTTATGTCTTGAGTAAGAACTCTCATTGGTCCTTTGATCCATTTGCTTGTTTGCTTTTCTATCATGATATTTTCAGGAGTCTTCTCCCACACCAAAGTTGAAAAGTGTCAATATTCTTTATACCTTGCTTTCTCAAAGTCCAACTTTCACTTTCATAGTGTGTCACACTCTGAGTTTTATATGGATAGACACTATATGGCATCTGAATATCTTTTCCAGATTTGATTGCTAGTCTACCAATTAATCTTTCTCCATTTTTATTGCCTCAACTGTTGTCAGTCTAACTAAAAAGCACAAGATATTCATCTCTTTAGTATCTTTATTGTGAGTTCTAAGTCTGTTTGCTATATCTATTATTATTACTTTGGTCACCTTTATTTTTACCCTTAGTTCTGTTTTTTTCCTCACTGTGTTCTTTGTAATTTACATTATTACATTATGAAACGACCGTTGACTTACCTGAACGGT